>VUQG01019674.1:0-18863 GCA_015106755.1 Etia nguti | reverse complement strand
GAATACTGGATTTTATGTACCTCTGTAATAAAGGATTGGCTTTTTTATAGACCTCCTTGTGCGAAATAAACTTAATTGTCACTAAGGAGACGTGCTATAGTTAGCCTGGTTTGTTTCTAATGGGAGCTCATATCTCAGCTCTTTGTGTTTGTGTTTTGAGGGTTTTCAAGAAAACCCTCTGAGTTAAAGATGTATCAAATGAATAGAAAATTATTATTAGGCTACCTCATGAAGTGCCTCATTTTTTTATGCTACAAGAACTTAAATGATTGGGGGTGTGTTTAATATCTTTTAAGGCTTTAGATGATCTGAGGTCCACCACTGAGAGTAATCAGAGTTTGTGCTTCAAACTCATTAAAAAAAGTAGTTAAAGTGATCACGGCTGACATTTTGTTTTATGCTAAGCTGGAGATTTAAATTCAATTCAAGATTGAATTGAAGGCAAGATTTCTGCTTGCCTTTTCAAGTCTCTCTTTTTTTTTCTTTCTCTCAGCTCCTTACTTAAATCTCTACTGGTGTCTCCCACTTTCCACCAGAACACTGAAGTTGCGTTACGTCCACTCTGTCCTTTTGTATCTGTGTCTTTGCCATGGGTCAAGTTTGGAGGCTGCAGTGACTCTGTGCGTTGGCTGCAGCGTGAATTCAGACAGTGCTGCTGCTCTAGTTTTTTCCAGTCCAGATCTGTCTGAGTTAATAACGGTACAACTGCCAGAAAGACCACTTTACTGGTCATTCGGGAAGCGACATTAATGCTCTCTGTGTAGTCAGAATTTTGAGTGTTCAAGGTTCAGTGCCTCCCAGTTTTCACGGGATGCTGCAATGTTCAGTTTGTGTCTCAATTTGAGTGGGAAGATGAAAGAAAAACTTCAGCGCTCGGTTTGTTAGGCTTTAATCCTTTCCCTTCCCCCTTCTTTCGCTCATGAACTCGGGCATCATCGCAGTGCTGTGACCTGAGAGGAGTGAGACATCGGCGCTAGACAAATGGACCTTAGTTTATAGCCTCAAACTGATTTACACCCTGACATTGAGAAGTTAACATACCCTTGGAGAGTTAATCCCTAATGTTGTCTGGGTCAGTAAATAAACTGAAAGAGAAAAGCCAAATTGAAGGAGTTTGCAGAAAAAGCTCATTCGTGCTAATTATTTCTCTCCCACCCCTCCCTAGTTAAAAGCTTTCCCACCCCTCCAATCAATCGCCACTTTAGCGAGCAGGAAGGGTTGAAGGAAGTGTGAGCCTCATTAGCCTGATTGGGCCAATGTGGGAGATGGAGAGAGATGGACTGAATGAAGGAGTAAAAGAGAAAAGGAGTCAGCTTGATCCTCAGCACTTGGCCCATCAGAGCTTCTGTCAACAAGGCAAGTGCTGCATTCAAATGTGTTGGTTTGTTTTGTAGAGTTGGGGCTCCTAGTGGGATTTGGGTGGATCTGCTGATGGTATCTGTGCTGAATGGGAAGCAATTAATGATGTGGGCTGCTTGGGGTTTGTTAAGGTAAATATTGTATGTGTCAAAAGTGAACAGACCGGGAATTTTGCCTTTGTTTTTAATTTGATTGGAAGATTAAGATTAAGGGTTTGAAACATAATGCAGGCACAGGAAGAACTTAGACACACAGTTAGGTCCATCAGGACAGAGACACATATTTTAAAAAAAAAATTTTTTGTAGTTTTGCCTCTGTACATCATCACAGTGGCTTTTAAATTTAAACAGTCAAAATGTGATTTAAGTGTGGACATTTAATTGAACTGTTTAGGAATTACTGCTGCTTTCATACACAATCCTCTATTTTAAGAGGCTCAAAAATGATTTTAAATATTTGTAGCCAATTTTTTATTACTTGACTAAAAATCCTTTGCAGTCCATGACTGTCTGAAGTCTAGAAACTATGGACACCACCAGATGTTGTGCTTCTTCCCTTTAGATCTTTTGCCAGACCTTTACTGCAGCTGCCGTCAGTTGCTTGTTTGTGGGTCTCTCTGCATTCAACTTTGCATTTAATACCTGAAAAGCTGCTCTATTGGATTGAGATGGCTTTGGCTTGAGAAACTCTTACGTTGCTTTTGCAAACGCTGTCTGATCAGTTTTGCAGCAATTGCCTGAATCTGAGCACACACAGCCCGACACACTTCAGAGTACATCCTGCTGTTTCTATCAGGGATCACATCATCAATAAACAGTGTTGACCCGGTTCCACTGGCAGCCATATAACTACCTCCTTTATCTGATCATGTAGTTCTTGGTTTCATCTGCACCGTGAATTTTTTCCCCCCCAGAACTGTGCAGACTCTTTTTGATGTTTCTCGGTAAAGTCTAATCTAGACTTTTTGTTCCTTTTGTTAAAACTGAAGTAAACTAATTTTGTTGCATTTAAGGCTGCATTTAAATACCAGGCAGTTTGGTGCAGGCTTATCTGGTTAGTTTGCAGTATTGTGGTAACAGTGATGGACTATTGTAGACTGGTTATATTGAGGGTTATATACTGTTTTGTAAGGTATTTAAGTTAATGATGCTGATTAGATTCACTGTTTAAATTCTACCTTTTATAGTGTCTAGGGGTTGGAAATCAGCTGCTCACATAATATATTATCCTGTTAAAATAACAATGAATGTCAGACGCAGCACAAGTTGGCTGATAACAGTCTGTACACAAAGAAAAATATATTTGAGCTCACAGCACAAATTACTATGCGACTTATTTCTGAGTTAGACCTTGCTTTAAGGTGTAGTTACACTTTAAACTACAAATTTCTGCTCTATGAGCGTAGAGTCTCAGTCTCAGATCCACACCTTGCTTGTCAGGTGCAGTTTTAACAAAACAATGATGGCCAAAACGCTGACTAATGGGTGACATCTTGGTGTTTGTATCCATTTAGTGTAGATACATTCTGTGTCCTGAACACACAGTTTTGGCAATAAGTAATCGTGACTAATTAAACCATAAAAAATGTAAACAAAGAAGAGAAAAGGGAAATAATTCATGTGCATGTGTTATTTATGAAGTGTCTAATACCAAGAAACTTCATCAGAAGTATGCGGTTGTGGTTTAATCAGATCTGATTGACACCATATTTTTCCAGGGCAAAACAAACAGCACAGAGATCTCTCAGGGGAAGGAGGGAGGCTTTCAGGGCATTTGAAGCCTTCATGTAGTCATATTAAAGGAGGCAGACGCTGTGCATTTTTATTAAACTCATATGCCGGGATGACTCACAAGTCGTGCTTTAATTGGCCTTTCTGGACAGCCGGAACCTGCAACATTTTCAGACCTGCGTTCAGTTTTGCTTGAAGACGCTTTCAATGTTCTTTTTGAGGCGGCTGCTTTCGAGTGTTTACATTAGCAGAGGACGGCAGCATTACTCTGTACAACTAAACTGTTAGTAAGAAGGAAAAGAGAATAATAAAGATCTGCAGTAGGATGTAAGAACTCTGTCTTTTCTGCAGCCAAGTGAGTTTTATTGCTCAGGACTCTCAGGAAAGACTTTAGCCTCTAATATGTGAAATCTTTCAAAAGTAATATTAAATTTATTACTGATCTCCTGACAGCTGACCAAAATGTTGCTAGAAATTTAAATGATCACTTATAGTTCTCTCTAGCAGCAATTCCAGTGACAATCCTGCTGGCAGAAGTTTGATCTGATCTTAAAATTGCTTGTGAGCTCATTTGGGACAAAAAAAAACACACCAAGGCTGAAATTGTCTACCTACCTGGTGCTTGAGGAAAGAAGAGGCAAGGCTTTACCATTGTTAAGGGATTACTCCCGGTCAGCCCAGTGGCGTCCACTGCTATGCTGGTGCACCTCGTCCTATGAGGCCAAATAGAAGAATTTTGAGTTTTATTTATTTCCTTCTTAAAAATTTTCCTGGACAAACCAATCAAATCAGCGCTTGGTTATGTTGAAAATGATTCAGACATCTAGCCAGTGGGTCAACCTTTCTCTGGAGATAGATGATATATGATAAGATTGAATGTTTCCAGCTCCAAAATGAAGTTAAACTGAATCTTAGGTGGCCAGCATACAATCCTGACTTCACACCAGTGATGCAAGATTGCAGATTTAGGCAGTGGACATGTTATGGCATTATCTGCACATGTAACATTGTTGAAATCTGGGAGCGCAGATATTTTTAGTAACTTGTGTCAGACATATAGGCTTTAAAGACCTCAATCCACATCAACTACCACATATGATACAGATATTCATTGTTGCATGTAATACTACTACTAAAGCATCATAAGCAAGTTAGCATCACATCACTGAATAGTGAGACTACTGATTATGTGAAACAACGATAGGAGAAAGAACTGGGCATTGAAATATCTGTAGATAGGTGGCAAACTGCTTACAAGACGCACTCATCCTAAGACGTATTCCTGGACTCGGAGAGACTTCCTGTTGGAAAAACATGATTTGTTTATTTTTTCACCCTTAAGTAAAAATCCAAACAAACTGGCGTGCTGGGTGAATATGGAAAAATATTGGCTGATTATACCCTCATATTTTGGATTTGTGCCTTTATCCAACCTGGAAGGAAGTAGCAACAATCTAAAGGCTTGGGCTTTAATGTTTGCTGAACTTTTACCTTTCTTTATCTTGGATGTACGCCAGATAGACTAAGCAATACTTTCTGAAGATCCCTCTGGCAACAAGCAAAAAGCCATTAAAAATTGATGGCTTCAGGAAAATTGCCCTACTGCCACATTGTTCGTCAATACTGTCAAACATACACATACCCTGAAACAGACGACATATTCTATACGGAGAATAGAATATGTCGTCTGTGGAGGGAGAAATTGTGCTATTTAAACCCTTGAGACAAACACATGTTGCTTTGGTGAGAAGCATGTTTTTTCATTTACATATACAGTATTTATTTTAAAATAATTTTGCAATTTTGTATTGACTTGTATTTCAAAAGTCTTTGTGGGCTAAATTCACTCAATCCCTTCAGTGTTTTCCTCTCCATACCTAAATTAATTAGTAGAGTAAGGAAGTAATTGATTAGAAATTGTAGAACAGGGATAGCAAATATAGAAGATAAGAGATGACATATATAATCTCTCCAGAGACTTCTGAAAGTAACCCAGGGTCTCTTCCCAGTCGGGCTTGCCTGGAAAACCTCCAAGAGGAGTCATCCTAACCAGATGCCATCTCATTTGACTCCCGTCAACATGAAGAAACATATGTCCATGCTACTTACCCTATAGTATGATTCGGACATGGATATGTATTGCCGGAAGCATGATGGTCAAGCGGTCATTCCTGTTATGCTTCTTCTAGGTCTGCTTGAGGCCCGCTGCCTGGGCTACATGTGCAGTTAGTGAATTGCAAATTCTCTGCAGACGAGTCCACATGGTCACAAAAATTGGCAAGTCCGCACAGACCCTCTTGCTCACCGTCTGGTGACAAAATTTACATAACTCGGACCCTAGCGGACTCACAGAGGAAAGTATAATCAATGCCTTAGGCTGAGCCCAGCCACCCTACTGAGTAAACACATTTCGGCATCTTGTATTCATGACCTCACTCTTTCGATCATTACCCAGATCTTATGACCACAGGTGAGGTTTTCATTATGGATGACTGATCGCATACAGATCCATTGATAAGTACACAAGCACAACTTTTCTAAGTGTGTACAGTATTCTTATATTAAATGGTATTAAATCTGATTTTTAATTAAAGGTTTTAAAGTATTTTTTTTCTTGGGAGGTTTTGGAAAAAAGTATTCAAAGTAATTTTATATTTTTCAATTAGGATTATAGTAGTTTGTTACAATCTTTGTATTTTATTTTTTGGATTTGTGCTATGTCTGTTCTTCTCATAGAGTCTTATAGAGGAAAGAAAAAGGAGTAGCAGGGAGATTTAAATCCATTTAATGTCTCTTGGGGAGATTTTCAAGATTTAAAGCAGTGGAGTCACATATAAAAATCAGAAAAACACTAACCCTGCACTGCTCCTGAAAAATATGGCACCATTGGATTATTTGGTCTCTGCTGCTACAAGCTCATCAGCTCCTTCTTGACCGCAGACTGGTAACATAGCAATAAGTATTTCAGTATTTCACTGAGTGCTACAAAAGGGGGATGGCAGGTTAAGCGATTACATCAACACATTCTTCATATTTCCTTAATCAAAACAAATAAAGACATTTAATTGTGGAAGATATTAATCAGCATACACTGTTAGATTTTGTATTGTTCTTCCCCCGAAATGGCATTAATGTATATTTCTTTTTAGGGCTTTAAAATGTCTTAACAAATCTTAAATTGGATTTTTAGAAGTGTACAGTTAGGCTGTATAGGCATAATTGTTTGCATTCCTGGTTTTTCATGACTATAAAAGTGTTCCCTCTGTTAAATATTGGAGCCAGACTAGTAATCAGAGCGGCATTGTTGAGACTTTCCCTGTGCATCCAAATGTCTTGTCTTCTTGGGTGCTAAGGTTAAATGCTTGAGCAGTTCCAAAAAACGCACCATAATTATGACCACAATCACCTGATGAATATTGTGACTGAGTTTATCAACCTTAGATGACTGCCATTTTTCATTTAGACTTTTTCCATTAGTATTGAACCGTGTTTCACTGAAGCAGCTTTGCAAGTAATTTTTTACTCAAACCGAGACTCACAAGACTGAATGGGGGGAAAAAATTAGATATGGAAATTAAGAACACATTTGGGAAGATTATCCTCATTGTAGGCGGTGTTATTTGAATAATAAAGTATAATGCAGTCTGACAATACCCCTCCATTTTCTCTAATCTGTGTAATCATAGTTTAGTGAACAAAGTACAAAGCATGTATCATTGTAACCTCCAAAATGGGCTTTAAAGTAATCCTAAGTCCTCTTCCCTTCTCTTTCCACCAGCCAATACAAGGGGTCCTCATTGTCTGCTCATATGTCCTCATCACTGATGATGCTTTTGTCACATAATTACCAGCATGCACATTCAGAGAGTACAGGGAGTGCACACGGCACACACTGCACACAATTACCATCTTGTAATTGCGATCTATCAGGCGTTGTTGTGAAGCGGTGATGCACACGCTGTCGGCTGTGCTGCATTATCAGAGCTTAGGAAATGACAAGACTATTTATAGGAGCTCTTTATCCACTTATCCTGCTGTTGCCATTGTCCTCGGGTGCAACGGGCAGCCCTGGTTAAAGCTGGACTGACAGACGGGTTGGTCAGTCGAATACTGCTGGACATAAGTGTGTAAAAGTTTGGACCCCATGGTGAAATGATGTATTCTCCTATTCAATTAAGTAATAAAGCACCCCCTGCAGGAAACTTGTTGGTCCTTAGCTGCATTATTAGGACTTCTCCTGACTCTTTAAACCCCCAAAACAACAAAAGAGCTAATATTTTATCATGACAGGCTCCTCTAAGCCACTCACTGAAGGTATAAAATCAGGCTAAATGATGTAAGCTAAACAGGTTAAGGCTATAAAAAGATATTAAACCCTCCATTCTGCAATTCCCCTGTCTGAATTATAATTTAGAAATGGCAGTGAAGGGGAAACTGTGGAAGTCAAAACGTTATTTGGAAGACCCAGAAAACTTTAAGATAAAGATTTAAGATAAAACTGCACCTGAGCTGGGAGGGAAATGCCAAAACCACCCGTGGACAGCTAAGCATAACAGTGCACAGTTTATCGGTTTGGGTTGTATGACAACCAGAGGCACAGGAAATACTGACAGGGGCAAATATCATGAATTGAGTCAACAAAGAGGTTGATTTCTGCAACAGGGCAATGATCCAAGGCAGAGTTTAAAATCCACCTTGAACTACTTACAAGAAACATAAGCTGAATCTTTTGGAGCATCCCTCTGAGTGTCTGACCTGCACATCACTGAAGATCTGAAAATCAGTTGGGAGACCTTGGAAATGCTGTGTGTGCAAGGGTGCCTAAAAATATCTCAGAACTTGAAGAGATCTGCATGGTAGAGTGGGCGAAATTTCCCAAATCAGGAAAAGAAGGACTCTTATCTGCTACAAAAAGTGTCTGAAGGCTATGATAGCTGCCAGCGAGAGATACAAATTGCTTCCTTTCATGGAATAACTAACAGGGCATTAACATTTGAAGGAAGGCTAATATTTTAATAATTTCATTTTCAGCACTTTTATTTACTACTTTAAACTTAAATAATTGTTGGTGCCTATTTACTGGACTTGTGTACAAGCAACAGATTTATTGAGCTTTTAAAAAGGCAGTTTGTTCAGCTGTTGCAGTTTTATCTTAATTATTTCAATTAAGGAATAATATTTTGTTTTGTAAGGCCCCCGGCACACATCTGCTTTCATCACATGAGCCAGGATATTTCTTTGGTCAATTTACTTTCAACACACCAGTGATCCAGTAATTAAAAAAAGGGAAATATTTATCCATATAATTAAATGTGATGTTTGCCACCTCATGTAAAGTAAATTGAGAGGAAATTGTCAGTTGATATGCTTTTCAAGAAAAAAAAAGAGGGATAAGAAGATGTGAAGGACACTGTGATGTATTGGAAGGACACTTCACAATAACACTGAAGTGCTCAGAAGATTTATTACACCCTTTATTTCTTGTGTCTTCTCCAGGATCAACAACCTATAACCATTTCGTGGTCTGCACACTCATGAGAAAGCCAGCTACGTGTATGCATGCATGTGCTGTTAATGTTTTCACATTATTGTGTTCAGATATGTTTATGTAAAGGTCCGGGCTCTGGGGAGGCCATTGTGTGTTTGTTTTATCCAGGTTTACAGCGTTGGGAGTGTGTTTGGGATTACTGTCCTCCTGAAACGCTGTTACCAATCAAACTGTTTGCAGGTGGTACTGCATGGTGGATCAAAATCTGATGGTACTTTCCTGCATTCATAATACATTCAGTTTTGACAAGATCCCCAAAACCACTGGCTGAAGTACAGCCACAAGCCGTGTTTCACAGGTGGGTAGATGCTCACTGTTGTGCCCATCTCCTGACTTCCTCTGTACATATTAATGATTTAAACCAATCGTTATTTGCAACTTTGCTAAAAAATCTTTTCCAGCTCTTCATAAGTCAAGCTCTTATATGTTAGTACTGTAATCCTAAACAAAGCAACTAACCACACGACTTTACCCCTGATATTAGTAAATAAGTACTTAGAAATCCTTCTCTTGCTAAAAAAAACCTCTACATGCTGCAATAATCTTTTTTTCTTTTTTTATGTGACCTGAGATTGCTATGTCCCTTCAAAATAAAAGCAGTTGTAATGTGAAAGTAGTATGTGGAGTTTATTAAAGAGTGTTTGGTGTTTCTGAGAATGGACAAACTGCATGATGTATGCTTATTTATGTTTGAAATATTCCATTGACCCTACATGGGGCCAGTTAGGGCCAGTTGTTCTGCTTTCTCAGCCATGATCGGAGGATACAGAATGTAAAAATCATATATAATCACCTGACACCAGCAACTTCATAATTGGTGACAGTAAGGAGTTTGTGCTGTGTTCACTTTACCCTCATTAATTTGATCAGTGTAACCACCAGAAGTCATGGGATAGTGACTGCTGGACATCATGTGGAATTGGTTGTGTGCTGTGATACAGCACATATATGAAATGTGAGGCACATATATGAACTTGAGTGACATCCCATTCGTAATCCAAAGGATTTAATATGATGTTGGTCCACCCTTTGCAGCTGTAACATTTTCCAAAGGTGTTCTATCGGTTTGAGGTCATGACTCTGTGCAGGCCAGTCAAGTTCTTCTACACCAAACTGGCTCATCCATGTCTTTATGAACCTTGCGTTGTGAACTGGTTTGCAGTCATGTTAGAACAGGAAGTACCATCCCCAAACTGTTCTCACAAAGTTGGGATCACAAAATTGTCCAACATGTCTTTATATGCTGAAGCATTAAGAGTTCCTTACCTTGGAACTAAGGGGCTGAGCCCAACTCCTGAAAAACATTCCCACACCGTAATCTCCCCTCCACCAAACTTTACTCTTGGCACAGTGCAGTCAGACAAGTACTGTTCTCCTGCCAACCACCAAACCCAGACTCGTCCATCCGATTGCCAGACAGAAGTGTGATTTGTCACTGCAGAGAACATTTCCTCACTGCTCCAATGGGGGCATGCTTTACAACACTATATCCAGTGCTTTGAATTGTGCTTGGTAAGGCCTGGATACAGCTGCTCGGCCATGGAAACCCATTCCATGAAGCTTTGTTCTTAAACCAATCTGAAGGCCGCATGAAGTTTGAAGATCTCTCCGCAGAGAGTTGACGACCTCTGCACAATATGCTCCTCAGCATCCACTGACCATTCTCTGTGATTTTACACGGCCTACCACTTTGTTGATGAGTTACTGTTGTTCCCAATCACTTCCACTTTGTTATAATACCACTGACAGTTGACTGTGGAATATTTAGTTGTGAGGAATTTTCACGACTGGACTTGTTGCAGAGGTGGCATCCTATCATGCTGACATCCATGAGCGACCCATTCTTTCAGAAATGTTTGTAGAAGCAGTCTGCATAACTAGGTGCTGTATTTTATACACATGTGGCCATGGAAGTGACTGGAACATCAGAATTTAATTCAATGATGAGTGAATACTTTTGGCAATATAGTGTATCATAATCCAGCCTATGTTATCTTTTTATTGCCAGACAGCATTTGTTTTGTATAGAGTGGTGATGACAGAAAGCAACATCTAACAATGCCCTTTATGCATCTGTTGCATGTAAAGGATTGCAACTTTTCAAGGCTGATTAATCTGCAGGTTTCTAATTTTATTGTTGATCAGCAGTTTAAGTTTGAATTAAGGCTGTCTAGGTTAGCTCTTGCATTGTGCATTCCTGCTGTCATTCTGTGAAGCCTCACTGCTCACACAATGAACACAGCAGAGAGAGAGCAGGTGCTGTGCCAGGAGTGCAAGATGTCATTGTAAAGCAGTATGATACTGTACATGGAGTTTTTGCAGTGCCTTAAAAAAAGAACAGCTGAAGGGGTATTAAAAGTGGCTAACTGTAGTGACAAAGTGACCTCAGTGAGGTGAACGGAAGTTTGAGAGAGAGAGAGATGTTGCACAAGCTGAGATCAGTTATAGTTCCTCATTTAACAAACCCCCCCCAAAACAAACACATATCCAAATCCTAAAATTGAACAACAGGCAAATATCTGAATAGATGAATATTTGGGCAGAGCCCCAGTATGCTTTTAATTTTTCACCTGTCCATGCTGAGCTGAGCAATTTCTCCTCAATTGCAATTTCATTTTCATTTTGCTAAATATTTGTTGTTGTCTTAGCGCTTCTATTTTCCAGCATTAAATAATGCAGCCTTGAACTGGGCAGTTACCTTTTAAATGAATGAAAAGTTCAGCTGCACATTGTGTGCTACACCTCTGGAATGATCACAATTCACTGTGTGGCATTTTCAACTAAGTAATGAATAATTTACTGTGCTCCAGGAATTCATTTATTTTTTGGCTGAGTTGTGTCTGCCTCTGCTGAAGAAAGGCCGAGAGCCAGTACTCCAGAGAAATCACAAGTTGCCATAACTACAAGTGCTGAGGTCTCTGTGTAGTCCAGAGTGTTGCCCCAGAGAGGTGGGCAGTAAGCCGACCATGAATGACGGCTGAGAGCTGTGGAAGACCACATCCAGCAGGAGTCGGCTGCCTGAAGCGCCCTTTAGCCAGAGTTGTTCCTCTGCGGTGTTTGCTCGTGTGGGTTGAATGCCTGATGGGTTATCGTACGAGGAAAAGAAAGCTATCAATTATTCACTTAATGTCAGCCTGGGATAGATAATGAGGCAAATCGCACGACGACTACTTAAGGTTGACTTTAATTCTCTAGCTCTCTTGAATTTAGATGCTCTTTTTCTCCTGACAGCAAGGTTACAAAAACAATCCTGTGTTTTAGGGGCTCATAATTAAGCTAAACAAAGATAACATGCACAGTGATGGGAAATTGAATAGAAGACAATTGCTGTACAAGGACAATTTGGTTATCTTTTTGCACATGCTTTGAGCGTGGTTACAGCTGAACTTTGCTTGGAAGACTTCTTCTTTTTTTGTACTCCTTCTCACTAGAGGGGCTTTGCAGTAGCACCAAAGTGTCTCTCTCTGATAGACAGCCTAATTCATACAGTTGGTGTTTTCATAATCCCCCAGAGGCTGTCTTGGTGTGCTCTCTGTCTTGTTTATTCCACTGATGTCCTCTCCACCCACTGCTACCAAAGAAGCCAGACCACTGCAGCCTAATGTCTGGCTGTTGTTGTTGTTGTTGTTGTTATAGCTCTTCATCCCTCTGAGGTATCTCATTGGTTTCTAGGAGTGTGTCGGTATAAAAGATACACTCGAGTGTTTTTAATCTGGCCCCCTGGGATCACTGGTCCCTTGTCAATTCAGGCTATACAAATGTGTATCCAATAATGAGAACCTTTAAAATTGATTTAAAACTGCTGTGTTTGTCATGAGTTGGTGTTTGTAAATCTGTGCACGTCTGTGGAGAGCTGTTTTCATATCCTGCAAAGATTTGAGGAAGGCAAGGTCTCGAGAGAGTTTTTGCTTAATGAACAAAAAGTAAAACGCCTTTGTTAAAAAAAAAAAATCACACTAAGTGGGGAAAGGTGCTGTTTGGAGTCAAGCTGTAAAATGAATAAGAGTGAAAAGGAAAAACTAAAATCCAATCTTCAGGAAAAAGAGCCTTTCACGTTACGGTCACCAACATGTTTTTCTGGAATCATAACTCAAGACCTGATTTGAATTTTTGTTCAATAAAAAAAACATATTTTTTATGTTTGTTTGTTGCTTGTTTGCTGTATACTAAAGCATTTTCATTCCAGTGTATGAAATAGTTCTGCTCCGTCAGGTACACATGGTGTCCTTGGGCTTTAGGGCCTTGACACATCAGTCGCAGTAATATTGGATGCTGAAAGATTGGTTAAAGAGCAAAGTCCACTTGTGTAACTGAATTACATGGACATGAAAAACAAGGATTTACAGAATATCAAATAATTAAATAACCACCGACACTGAGCTACAGTATTGCTCAAAAGTCTTGAGCCGCACCTCATTTCTTTATATTTGGCTTCAAAAGAGCCACAATTTCTTATGTTTTTTTTAAAGCGATCTTCAGTAATAGTTCCCTTAGGGTTTCTGAAGCTCCTTAAAAGTTTGTGTTTGGAAATTGGCTACATTTTTACTCATTTTCCATCCAGTCCTCATACCTGACCATTATTTAAGCCACTTAACATTGACCTATGAATCATTCAAGCATAAATAAGGCACCTAAATCAAAGGATGAAGCACTGTTGTCTTCACATGTCAACTAAGCAAAGAACCAATTTTATATTGTATCATTAGGCAATTACAAGCTGCCTATCACAAAAACAGATATTTTTTTCCCATTGCTTTAGTTGACTCTACAAAAAAATGTCAAAGATAACACCGTGTGACAGGCATAAAATAGTATTTTTGCACCAACAAGGTGATTCCTAAAGAGCTATTAGCTGAAAACCTGGCACATCTCAGTGTGGAGTGTGGTCTGCATTTCTGTATCTGCTTCACTCATTTAGAGTTGGTTCTGTCTTTTACACCAAAATTATGGCTAACTGATTTTCCCCCCCATATAAACACAACTTAAAGTGAATGATGATATTCCTCTTTAACTGCTGGATGTTAATAGTTTCAACATATAAACTTAAAAGATGATGAATTGTAAATCTCTAACCAGAAATCAGGGTAAAGCATCAAATATTAAACCGCGTGTCTGGAACAACAACTCTTTTCAGGCCATGGAAATTGGAAAAGTGGAGGGCAAAAGAAGAAGTTGGAGGATTTAAAGAAATACAGCAGAAATTCATGTCCTTAGGAAGAAATCCAGCAGGGACCTGAGAGATGATAAATGGACTGGTTCTTATGGTGCTTTAAACAACATGTCTCATTAACACAAGTTCTTTTTTTTCATATATATATATATATATATATATATATATAAATGCTATTTAACTATTCTATCTAACATTCATCAGTAGATAACCTGCTCTACCCTGATGAACTGGACTGGAAATCAGTGGAAACAGGTCTATTTGAGTGAAGAATCCAAAATTGAAATTTTTGGTTCAGATCAGATATACAACAGTGAGTGTTTACAGCCATCTATAAAACACGGTGGAGGCTTTGTCATGTTTTTGGCCCACAGTACAATCTTGAATCAATTTGACTGACAACAGTTTAATTTTTCGGCATGAGAATTATCTCAAACACAGTGCCAATTCTTTAAAAGCTTACGTGGATAGAAAAACACAAAGTGGAACACGATCGGTCATTGATTAACTTCCCCGGAGTCTGGACTTCAACATAATTGAAGCAGTGTGGGATCATCTTGAAAGAGAAAATGTTTGTTCCAAGAAACTGCTGTACCTATTTCCCATTTCCGAGTAAAACATAAAGAACTGAGGGGCGACTCGAGACTTTTGCACAGTGCTGTATTTTTCTGAAACTTCACATTCAGCTTGGTCTGGAAGTAGCTGCTGCTACAGCCGGTGAAGCTGTGGCTGGATCTGCGTGCCATAACAACATTATTATGAGATCAAACATACTGAAATGTGCCAGTTCTGATATGTTCACACTCAAAGCTTAAAGCATTAGGCACAAAAGTTGGCAGAACACCCTAACACACACAAGTTAGATTACCATTTTTAGATGATATGCTTTACTGGTTGTAGAGCTGTGATAACGAAATGCACGGTCTTTGACATGGTGTCATTTCGTTTGGCTCCAGCTCAGAGTGAAAGTTCAGTGAATGTTAAGGTTATTTGGCTGTTGATGCGGTGCCTTTTTTGTATGAAAGTAACTCTGGCAATGACCAATGAGAATCTGGTCAGATGGAGAGCATATAAAGCAAAAAAAATAGCTGTCTGTTGTCCCTGAGACCGTGGCCCTAATTTGGCTTAACAGTGAGCCCCTTCACAAATTAAATGCATGCTGAAAAATGACACCTACCTTGTTTAAGTGCAATACCAAGGGGTCATTTACAAGCATTTGTATGTGATGAATTAGAAGTAACGGGGCAGTTTGACTGTTGCCGTAAAGACAGTGCATAATGGCACCAATGCTAAAGGACACCTTGTGCATATCTGTGAAACGCCAGCGGCTTTGACAACACAGCAGTATTTGAGGTCCTCTCATGTTTATATGTTGCATCTGTTCATGTTTTTCTCTGCCGTGCCCTTGACTGCTGCGAAGTCTGTCTGCAGACTGAAAGAAAATGTAAACTTACACATTCACCCGTGCAGGCCCTTTTCTTTTTTCAGCTCTGCCTCAGTATTTGTAGAAATATTTGCATTCAAACTATCTGTGCCAAAAAGATTATGTTGTGTATTTGATTCGGTTGACTGTGCATGCATACATGCATTTCCTCAAACGCATGCATCGAGAGGAATACAGTGACCTTTTCACTAAATAAGCTTATAAATGCACGCAAACACCGGAAGATAACTCGCGTTGCAGCTTTAAATCATCCGTGGCAGCACTGTTGTGAAGAAAATACTGAGCACGGAGTTTAAAATGCAACCGACCATTTTACTGCACATCAGTGAGTTGAGCCTGTTTGTTAAAGGAATAGAGGTCGCATAGTCAGAAATTAATTCAAATGAGAGGAATCGAAACTCAACACACTGCTGTTGTGCTTCTACATACAAACCTTAACACGTGTTATATATATCTAACACATCTTAATAATTTAAAGCACAATTTATTCTTGCAAAGTAATTACTTTTGGACAGACGTACTAGTTGTTGTAACTTAATGGAAGCCTTCACTTTGATCCGATTTGTTACAGTGCAAGAATAAATTTAGCCCCAACAGATGCTTACCCCAAGTCTCGGAGTATACATCTTTTTCTTGGGTGTAATGTGAGTTCGGATAATTAAGTTGCAGGACTTGACGTTAGATAATGGACCGCGGCAGTGAAAGGCGTCCATAATGACTGATGAGAACTCGGGCCATTGTTGTTAAGAGCGCGGACGCCAAGATGCAGCCGCACACCCCCAGACGTATAATCACAGATCCTGTAGATAATCATAGGAAGTCATCAGCGCACGGCAAACCATTTCTGTCTACAGTATTTTTCTTTCAGACTCCGTCCTTCTCAAACACCCATCACAAGCAGTTACTCTAAGATGGACACTTATACACTCCCCCGTTCGTTATATTGATCCATGCTTACACAAGCATTAGCACTCACTTAGAATGAG
Source organism: Etia nguti (assembly GCA_015106755.1). Taxonomy (NCBI): domain Eukaryota; kingdom Metazoa; phylum Chordata; class Actinopteri; order Cichliformes; family Cichlidae; genus Etia; species Etia nguti. The sequence goes on along the minus strand of VUQG01019674.1, from coordinate 2,626 downwards.
AGGCATGTCTTCACCCAAACTCAGGAGAACCGAGCACAAACACATCCATACAAATGGACGCAGCCGAGTTTCTCGTGTCACTCTGTGAAATACACACTTGAACTTGTCAGGATAAAAACATGCGTCCTTCCAAATGGAATCGGAGCGCATAGATGCTGATGTATTCATCCAGTGTGTGTGATTTAACGAGGCCTGCTCCATCTCGTCATAAATCATGTTAATAATCTGAGCTTCCCATTGATTTTTCGTTTTTAAGCCCTCCCCCCACCCACCCCGGTGCATTATTTGACATCTCCAGCCTTTCCTTCCGATTTGATGAACTCCACTCAGACGTGTGCGCACGCACACACACACACACACACACACACAGAGAACTCACAAATCCGCTCTTCCTTTTAGAAGTCTTTATTCATCTGCGTAGAAAAAAAGACGACAGACCAATAAATGGAATAGCCTTTTGCACCCTTTTTTTATGTTTATACATAAGAGTGTTTTCATTATCACATCTGAGGGTGACACTTTTAAAGGAAAAGGATCTCTACACAGAATGAAAGGAAGCTTCAGTGCTCTTAAAAAAATTAAAAAAATAATAAAACAAAAGCAAAAAAAAAAAAAAACCCTAAAAAACCCACACCGGAGCTCTTCCAATATTACTGGTACACTGTAACACAGGTTGGAAAAGAGAAAGAGAGCTACTCAAAGTAAGACTTGGGTTTCAACACTTACAGGCTCTATCTAAATCACCCCTCCCCACTCTCCCCCTTTATTTTTCTCTCTCTACCTTCTCCTCTTCCTCTTCCTGTTAATCTCTGGCTGTATTTTATTAGCGTCTTCTTTGACGTTCCTCCTCCCTTAAAGTACATTAGCGTGGTCAGTGAGAGGCGGTCAGAAACCAGGGGGTCGCTTGTTTCCCTGTGGTCGTCTTTGAGTTGAATTGCACAGTGTAGCGGTCAGGCTGTGATCCCAGTCACCAGAACATAGTGTCTATGCTGTGCTAAGGCCTATAAAACCACACGACCTGAGTCAACTTATGTTTCACCTCCCAGAATGAACTAGATCAGGTGTGATTATACAAGTCATTTTAGTTTTTCCAATTCAGCTAATCTTTATTATAATACAAGTAAATAAATTGCCTTTGTATATGAGAGTGTAAGAGAAAAGGCCACAATTTCATTGTTGATTTAAATTAACTGATTAAAGAGGACCTATTATGCGCTTCCCTATTTTCTGTCTATCATATCAAACATGGGCCTAAAAAAACAAACTTCAAAGTGCTGTTATTTTTTTTTCTACTCTTCGATCTGTTCATGTCAAAAATAGGCGATCTCTATAATATGGTCATCACAGGCACACAGCTCTAGTTGTGAGCACAGCACTCCCACCAGTCTGCTGTTCAAACCCTCTGAGGGGCACAGGAAAGGGAGCTGAAGTGGCTCGTTTCAGACAGTGGGTGAACTGAGGGGCTGCACCGAGATAAATGACGGTAATTTTGGATTGTAATTCATGCAAAGCAACTCTAGTGCTCGAAGAATAAAAATATGAGGCTGGAAATGAGCAGAATAGGTCCACTTGAATCATCTGGTCCATACAGCGTGAGGCAATTGTGGAAAAACATCTGTCTTAGATTCCTGCACCCTGGGGTAATGTCTTTGAACTGCTTGGTTCATTTAACTAACAGTAAAAAGAGATAAAGATTTTCAATTTACTGAGTAATAAGACTGAGAAAAACTGCAAATACTTAAAATTGGGAAGCTGCAACAGGGAAACATTTGGCATTTGTTTACACAGAGGGATAAAATATTGGAATTTTTAATATTGGGAGTTTTACAGTTTTGTCAGGTGTTTTAACTGATTCCTGATTCCTGCCTGGTATTTTTACTGTAGTAAATCAATATATTGTAAGACACTATAATAGATTTCTTTATATACTAATCTTTTTACTCTCCTTTTAAATAAACACCAAGAAAAACATTTTTTTTTCCCGCTGTAGTCGAATAGATTTGTTATGAGTGAATTTTAACAAAGAGTAATCAGACCAGTGCCGTTCCAACTTCCACCACAAAAAGTGTCAGCTGCTAAAACTTATTTTTAATTAAGAAGGTTTAGCCATCCTCTAGAAGATAATGGGTTACTATAATAAGATGTGTGATTAGGATTCTTTCACTTCATTTGCAAAGATAATTTAATAATGACACCAGACCACAATAAAAACTGGGTACATGCAGTGCTGAAATTCCAAGATGAAGTTTTTTTTTCTCTTTTTTTCTGTTTTTTACAATAGTCGTTCTTCTCAGGCTTATCTTTTGTCCTGTGGTCTTGGCAATCACTGTATTTTTTTACTCAGATTGTCTCGCCGTCCTTCTTGTCCTTGTTGTTGTCCTACCGATGTTTTTAAAATCCTGAAATGTGCTGTATAAAAAAATAAAAAATAAATAAAATACACGAGGTGAAAGGTAACTACCAAGAAATGTTAAATTCATCTTTGAATTTCAATGATCACAGGCACCTGAAAACAGTCCTTGAAGGAAGCATGCACTCTGTTATCACTCGGCATGTGCTGAGTGCAGTGGGTACACTCTGGGCAAAAACTTCATTCTTTTTTTTTTTTTTTTTTTTTGGGGGGGGA
>VUQG01019673.1:0-12462 GCA_015106755.1 Etia nguti | reverse complement strand
AATTTTACTTTACTGCTTGATGTTTTAGAAAAAAAAAAAACAAAACCCACATCTGTTTGGGTTAATAATACACAATCTGGTCATCCACAACGTTAAGACTCAAAAAATACAAAGTATAATGCATTCAAATGTGATCTAAGACCTGAAAAACATCTTTAATTGACCAGTTTTGAGTAGACTATGTTTTACTATTGTGTACTACTGCAGCATCATGCTGTTAATGTCTTCAAGACCACAACCAACCTCAATCGAATGAGCATTATTGACATCCTGAGATTCTATGGATACTGTAAAACAGGTAAGTCTGGGCACTCTTATGCATGACATCACTGTAAATCAATCACTGAGCTGCAAGAAAAAAATATAATTATTTAGCGTATGACTTACTGAACTTTTTCTTCTCTGTATCCAGCAAATAAAGATCACCAGAAGAATGCAGAAAAGGGAAATAAAGAGAGTAAGCAGACTGACACAAACTGCAGGATTTGGTGGAGGCGTGAAAAAATGATCTGAAACAATAAAACAGAAAATAATTAATCACATCTCAATAACAATCAACAGCTGTGTGTGTGTACTTGATTTCTTTTTTTTATGACCAATATTTTTGCCAATATTTTAAAGAATAAAGACAATAAAAGGGATTTGGTTCAAATATCACCAAAAGCAGGACCAAAAATTGTGTTGCCTGTCTAGTCGCATTGTGTTTGGACATGACCACACTGTATGGATGTGCATGTTCACCATGTGACCTGAGTTTCATCATGTTTTTACCAGAAATGTAGATGTGCGTCTCTCTGCTCTGGTTGGTGTTCCTCTGTTGGACTCTGCAGGTGATGTTGTTGCTGTGTCTCTTCTCCACAGTCACTCTGCTGCTGACAGTATAGAGGTCATCAGGACCTCTGAGGGTCTCTGTAGGTCCAGCAGAGAGGAGGTTTCCCTCACCGTCCAACCACAGCAGCTCAGGCTCTGGATACCAGCCTGCAGACTCACACTGTAATGCAACTCCAATCTTGACTTTTTGAACACTCACTATTACAGGTAAAGACACAGCCCCTAAGATGAAGCAGAAGAGACACAATATTCCTTTAGCAGAGTGCAACGTGATTTCATTAAGAGGAACTCCAAATAAGAGATTGATTTGGCTGCACATTTACAGACTTGTTAATATGAATAGAAACTACTTTTCTGTTATCTAATGCTAATGTCTGGCGATACATTGCAGATGAGTTTAAGCTTAAACCACTTCTTTGATAAATATCAGATGTTTCTTACCAACAATGAGCTCCATTGAAGTTTCGCCCATATCTGGAAGGAAGCATCTATATCTTCCCCTATCAGAAAGTCTCACTTTAGACAGATTCAGTGAAACGTTTCCATGCTTCAAGTTATTAAGGGATACCGTTCTTCCTTTGTAGGATGGATTCTTTTTACTTTCTAGTTCACCTCCGTCACGCCACACATAAACAAATCTGGGATCCAGCTTATATTTCGTCCACTCCACAGTCTCGTCTGAGGCGCTTATGGAGGAGTTAAAGTAGCATGGAGTATGACATCATCTCCCACTAAAGCCACTACTGGGTGAGATGAACCAATTACCTGAATGGTACCTAAGACAGGAGAAAGAAAAAGAATAACAATAACTGTTTTGGTTTAGAGATTATATAGTTAGAACTGCTCTGTTAGAGTTGGGTGACAGAAAGTGTTCGATCATGAATTGTTATTTTTGAATATTTAAAATTAAATATGAGAAGAGTGGAATGTGATAACAGCTGCCTGGTAGCCACTGCTTTGCAAATGAAACCAATCTAAAAACTGACATTCATATTTGCCTTTACAAACAAAATGCTTCAAGATAACTTTGTGGATTCATTTAGTTACCTTTAGTAAAGGAAGAAGGTAGTTGGGCAAACACCATCAATAACAGCACCAAATGGGTGTTTAAGGCAGGATTCATTCTTCAGAAAACACATTCTGGATTCTGAAAAACAAATAAATTCCTTTTTTTAAATTTTAGAAATAGGCACACGCACAGGCACACACACACACACTCTTAATGCTTTAAGTAATTAGACTTTACAACATGTCACAGTCTGGCTGAGGCAGAATGCAACAGAATGTGAAACGTGACTTGGATTACCAAAACATGAGCCGTTTATTAAGGCTGTCAAAAATAGATACAAACAAAGGGCATGGGTGAAACTAAACAATAACCTAAACTGGGTGAACTAAAATTAAAACATGAAAAAAACCTTGAACATGTAGACCTTGCATGGATACCTGGAGACACAACGTGGACTAGCAGACGACCTGGCAAGGAATGACTGAAAACACACGGACTAAATACATACAGGAGGATAATGAGGGAAGTGGGAACACATGGGCAAACAGCTGACACACATGCACAGAACGACATCACAGGGGAAACGTAAAACTAAACACATTTAACACAGGACCTCTTCAAAATGAAACAGGAAACATAATGACACGCAGACATGACAACATGAACTTGACAACAAAAGACATGCAGGCATGAAACACATAAAGGACAAGGAAGACTTAACACAGGGGTTGAAAACACAAGGGGAAACTAAAAAACAAATGAACTTAGAAAACCCAATGAACTTAAACATAAACCATAAACATCAAAATAAACTTAAACTCAAAACGCTGGGTCAAAAGACCCAGTATCGTGACACACCATTGGGTTGTTAGAAACAAGAAAATAATTCAGCCATGTTTATATACAAGTATGCAGCTTAAAGCTTGAAAAACTATCTTTAAGTGTTTCGTTCGTCTTAATCTATCTGAATATAGCATTTTACAACTATTAAGTAACTTTTACTGCATTCCATAAACAGTGTCCTATATACATCCATGTGTGCTCACTTGCAATTGTTTGACAGATCAGACACAAATTTTGAGTTGGGCAAATGTTGGTAAAATTTGGTTGTTACAAATTATAATGTTTAGTTTGAAATGAACAGTTACTTACCCGCTGCAGTCCTCCCAGAGTCCTTCCTTCAACTAGACCACTTTTTGCAGTTGGTTTAGTTTAAGATAATCATGCATATTTGCATGTAACCATGACACAGTAAAATAATGCAGAAGCATCACCTTCAAGTTAAAATGTAACTATTAAACTGGATACTAACTTTAGCTTTTATTATATTCTCTCAGACTTATAAATACAAAATTTACAAATGCAGAATACACAATATCCAAATTTAGTGATGAAAGAACATATTATAGATCTAAGTGTACATGTCAACAAATGAGCTCAAACAGAATAAGTCTTACAGTAAGACCATATCCATATAGTTCAAATGGCAAATGCTTTGAATTTTTAATTTAATTTATTTGTTTTACAAAGTAAGAATATAAAGTTGTGAAAATGCTTTTGAATTGTCCTGTCCAAATTGATATGGGTGACCTTAATTTGTAAGTGACTGATGAATAAATGTGTACTTTGGGCATACAGACAGTTCAAAAAAGCAGCAAAGCAAAGAAGTCGTGCACCATTTAAAATCATGTTTAGCAACCAGTTTCACAGTTGTCATTTTAGTAGGAACCCCAAATAGACTGTTGTTGCACACTATGCCCAGCAGAGGTCACTGGATCATTTTGTATGTTATTAACAACACGAATCCACTGTCAGCTATGATGTATGAGCTATGACAACCAAGTGACATGATATGATTTGCAATAACACATTGTATTCAGTACTGAGGACTCCAGAATCATCATGCTTTAGTCAGTTTGTAGTACTTGAGCCCTTTAAAGGCCTACTGAGGTGATTTTGGGCTGAACAGGTATAAGTACAAGATCCAACCACAGGACAAGGCCTCATGAGTAGAAAGACAACACCTCTATACTTCAGCAGTCAAACAGGAAGAAGGGATCTTCAGTTATGCTAAACACTTTATTGGTCTGAAATTCTGTCAGCAAGACAACATGAAGGTTCCACTTTTCTGTGTTCGACTGTGTGAGTACTGAGTTTGTTATACGTTGCAGTTTTCCTTTAGCTGAGGGAAAAGTCAGTGTCAGGAAAACCTGAGTTATGTTTACAGAAGGAAACATCAGTCATGTTGAAAACATATAAATTATAATACAAAAATTTTAAACAACTCCGCGGATTCACCAAACTGTTGTTCCAAAGTATATAACTACTTATGCCTACCAAATTTTACAGGTGTGCTAAAGCTGATTTTATCTCCAATACATTCAATTTTCCTAAAACTATTAAAATATCCACAACAAAATAGTCAGCTATGTAGAGTAGTATGATTTTACCTGACTTTATATCAAATACTTTTTGTCAAGTTTGTAATTTTGTTTTCTGCTTATTCATTTTACTTGGACTTCAGGAGGTGCAGCTGCTTTTTTATGTATCTTATCTAGAAGTTGTAATTATTTCTGGTGCTGACAGCACTTTGATGAGTCATCATATTAGTATTAAATGTAAAGTTTCACCAGAAGAGTTTCAGTATTCCTTCGCATTAATTCTACAAGTATCAGAATCCCCAACTGTGAGCTAAACTCGAATTTTTCTAGAAAAAAAATGGCATTTTGATGATTTTGGTGAAGACTCCTGTCTATTGCAGAATTGAGACTAAATGCAAAGAAGTGTATGATAGCACATAAATTCTGATATGAAGGGATGCAAATTTGTGTGGTGAGCACATTGTCAGAAATGCTAGTCAAAAGCTTTGCAGAGTTTCCACACCACACAGTGTCTCTATATTCATATTACTATACTCGTTCAGTCTTTTTTAATCTTCAGCTTGAAAAACTATCTGCACTATAACCACGATACCGCCAGAGCTGTGTGAAAAGAGGCTGTGAAATTGTTTTAGTAACAACTATTCAATGACTACCAGGGTCATGACTTTTTAAATCCTGTAGAGCCTTAAATTTAAATATGTCTTAATATAGATCAAAGTACAAGTGTAAAGAAAGACAAGAATAAAGATTCAGTAAAGTAATACTAGTAGTTATCCATCCTCCTCCACTTATCCAACTCAGCGTCACAGGGGTGCTGGAGCCTGTCCCAGCTGTCTTAGGACGAAAAACAAAGTACACCCTGAACAGGTCGCCAGTCCATCGCAGAGCTAACAAAGAGAGACACACAACCATTCACATTCATGCCTATATACAATTTAGAATCACCAATTAACCTATCCCCACTAACTACATGTGTTTGTACTGTGGGAGGAAGCCAGAGTACCTGGAGAGAACCTACACAGAAAGGCCCTGGCCTGATGATGGAACTGAACTCAGGACCTTCTTACTCTGAGGCAACAGTGCTTACCACTGCATCACTGTGCTGCAATACTAGTTATTTATTCATTATTTTCATTTATTAATATTAGTTTAACAAATCCATCCATCCATGTGTATCTGGGTCAAGGGCAACAGTCTAAGCAGTGCGAGCAACACCTCCTTGTCCTCAACCCTTTCCTCTAGTTCCAAAACCAGCTAAGGAACATGATCGCTACAGTATGCCTGAAACGTCTCATTTATCTACCTCATCTAGATGCACTGATATGATCAGCTTAATAAATATATTTTTACTCTAAATTTTATACGAGTGGTTCCCAAAGTGTGGGCGGTGCCTGCAGGTGGGCCGTGGAGGCGCTGCAGGTACTTACTGTTAAAACAGTATATAAAAAGTATGTATTGTTACTTATTTAAATACATTTACTTATTAAAACTGTAACAGGATGTGGTTAGTTTATGATATTACACATCACTCCGACCTAAATTACTGCTCTTCTATTGAAGTTTGTGTCCCAGTGGCAAGTGGGTCACACACTGGCCTAAACACTTGGCTATAAATCGCTAATAACACCCAGTCATATAAATCAGCTTGTGTTGTTTATGTTTGTTGAATAAAATTTTCAAGTAAATACATCACTTTCTCTTGAATTTTGATTTGAGTTAAGTTTGCGATTTTGTGGGTCCTAGGGGATTTTCTGGTTTTTAGGTGGGCGCAGGACTCTTTGGCTCTGACTGTTTTATATATTTAAGGAGAAACATGTTTATTACACTATAACCTGATGAACAAAATGAACTACAATCAATATGATTTTATCAATATCAGTAATTAATTGGTAAAATTATACATATAACTTTATCAATTAGATAAATGGTGTTCATTTTTGGAACTAATTCAGTTTGAGTGTTTTTGGATGAGTGATGTTCACCTCTAACTTGCTTTCGATTTGTCTGAGTAACATGAGGTGAAATTTTAGTCTGTATCACAATAGCACATGGGTTAGACATCTCCCATAGGTATTCAGTTTAGATCCGGTGACTGTCAAGGCCATAGTATAAGATTTCTTTTTTTTTTTTAATTTTCTTATTCCTTTCAAACAATATATTCAAAATGCCTTCTAAAGTGTAACAAAGCCACAACATCACCTTACTGTAGGGATCAAATTTAGTTTATTTTTTACTTATCACTTATTTTTAATGCAATTTTTTTTTGTTTGTTTCTTCAGTGATAAATATGTGGCTGCTGCTAGTGACACAAGTTTGGGATAGTTGTGATTCTCAAAGAGTTTGTAAGTGAAAATAAATGTAATTATTCTGCATGATTCAGAAAACTTTTTGAATAAAATTAGCCGGGATTGTGGGTTTCGGTTTGGCAGTTTTCACTTGGTGCATTTTTAATGGTCCTGTCTCCCTCTTTGTTGTTCAATGCAGCTTTTCCTCATGTTGTCCCTAACACTTCTCAGCACTATGAATACAGCACAGTGTCTTTTGACTGTAAGGAGTTTGATGTGTCTCCTGGATGGAGACTAATGAGGAAGGTGCCAACCGAAAGTACAGCATGTGGGACTAGCTGGGGAGTTTTCAGCGGGTACATTTGCATCTTCAAACATGTTTATATGGAAGACAGTGGGCAGTACTGGTGTGAGAGCAGAGATGGAAAGAAAAGCAACACTGTCACCATCACCATTACACGTAAGTTTACTGTGCCCATGTTCACTAACATGCATATTTGTCATTGTAAATGTACAACGAAATTCTGAGCGTTCCACACCAACTATGTTGGAATAAAATATTAATAAAATATATTGCTGAATAAATTACTGAATTGCATTACAAAAAGTATATTCTTATTAGTACACCACCAAACAGAAGGCTTGTTGAGAAATCTGCTAAATGTTCTGATGATAATGTGATATCTGTTAAATGCTCGTAAGTGACATAATGAAATGCCGGTAATAGCATTTTTTCCTCTGCCCACAAAAGTGCTCAAATCCTAAAAATTAAATGACAAAAGATTATGTCTTTCAAAAACATGATTTTCCATGGTGCTGAGCTATAAACTTATATCATATGTTATAACTATATCCAGCTGGTCCTGTGATCCTGGAAAGTCCTATACTTCCTGTGATGGAGGGAAACACTGTGAGTCTGCGGTGTAAAAACAAGACAGCTTCTACCAAAACCTCTACTTCCATATCCTTCTATAAAAATGGCCTCTTTATCAAAAACATCTCTACCAGCACTTTGATCATCCACAATATTAACAAGTCTCATGAAGGACTCTACAAGTGCAACATCTCAGGTGCTGGAGGATCACCTGAGAGCTGGCTGGCTGTAAGAAGTAGAGACAACACAGGTTAGAGCACTTTTTTTTTGTGTTTGTTTTTTTACTTGATGTATTTTTTATATGCATTTTAGATGTGAGACTTAAACTTCATATAAAATAAGTACTTACTGCCCTCACTGAATGTCAATATCCAGATAAACATTTCTTCAAAATGAGAGTTTGTCTCTCTAGAACTGCAAAACACAAGAAACAGCATATATTGTGGTCTTTTATAATACACAACATAGTTTAAAACCTTATCTCAAAGTCAAGTTAACATAACTGTCAGAAAATAGTAGAAAAAGTTGGCATTTATTCCAGTCACTAAACGCTAACACATTATGGAAATTCCTATTGATGCGCTACTATCATCAGCATTTGCAGCCTGACAACATGACAGTCCAAAGAACTACTTTACGTCCCTTATTTAACATAAACTCATAATATGCTAGAGGTATATATTTCCCATGCTTTATGAGAAAACAACTTCAGAACTTTTAATCTGCCCACTGCTGCCATTCTAATTCTTATTGTTTTAACTGCACACACTTGGGTTAACAAGCCCAGCTCCTCCCCCTAGTGGGGTGGTGGAGCTACTACACACCAGCAGTGACAGCACAACATAGCTTCTGGGACTGAAAAGAGATGCAGAAGAGCCTTTGAACAGCCAATAGTCATGTCCTATTGGCTACACAAATGTTAAGGCCATCTTTGGAAAAACAAAAAAACAACAACAACAACAACAAAAAAAAAACCTAAACAAACACGAAATTGGACATTTTGGAAATATTAAGTACGAGTGTTTTTGTTTTTGCAGATTATCACATGGTGACTCTCCTTTGTTATGATCAGCTTCCTGTTCTCCTCTACCTCCTGATAAGGACTGTTGGCACAGTTTTATGGGTCGCTCTGCTGCTGCTGGTGTTAAGAAAACATCAGCCTTGGAACAACTGAGGAAGAAAATGTCCACAAGTGCAAATTGCAAAGGGAATAACAACTGTTGCATCAATGTATAGAATTTTCAAAAAGTATAGGGCAGAAAAACATTGTGTTGTCACCAAGGTTCTGTAGTAAGACAATTTTTTGCTAAGGACATATTAACCAGTCTATTGATGCTTGGTGAGAAAGTCTTAATCAGTCACCACAGTAATGGGATTTTTCCCCCTCTATATGACATATTACAATAAAAGCCTTTGAAAGTTATTTCTACAGATAAGTGGGAAAAAAGTGTACCTCTATTTCCCAAAATCATAAATCGGCATTCCCTTCAATGTCCAGTAAATTCTACTGTCTGGAAAAATATACCTCTAGATAAGTGTCTTATTCATCAACTGTCATGCTACTGTGGAAAAAAACAAGCATTATATGATTTAGCTATATATTTTTAGACCAAGCAGCTCAATCATGTACATTAACCACTGTACTGTACGTGCAATGCTGTCAATGAGGTGAAATTTCTCATAAGTAAACTGAAGATGTCTGATGGGTTTCTAAACCACAGTATCTCTCTATATTCATATTTGTATTGTTGGTTAAGTCTTTTTTCTTCTTCATTTTTCTTCGTCTGACAAACTATCTGCAGTATAACCACACTGCCTCTAATGCTCTGTGAAAACAAACTGTAAGTTTGTTTGAACAGTTAAAAACATTATTAAAACATATTTATTAAATGTCCATGTGTGATCCTGTGTGATGTGTGATCCATCTGTGATGTTATTTGCACTACAGCAGAATGTAAGATGGACTCCACTGAAATATTATTTTGTTTAAAAAATAAATGTTCAATTTAATAATAATTTTAAAATTGATTTGTTATTATTTTAGTCTCTTTATGCTCCTCCAAAACTCAACAACAAAGGAATTAACAAAAACACAACCTATTATCAAATACACATTGAGTATGTGATAGTAAAAAAAAATACCGGATAACAGGATTAAGACCACTTTTTCTCAATGATACCTCCTAAAATGATATGAATGTACGACTTGATACAACTGTATGAAAAGTTATTGTTTTAAATACAAGGATCTGTAAATTTTAACGATCGCTTTGGAAAATACCTGAGCTATGCTCCTTCGGCATGACAACATGGATGTAGACTGAGACAAGCAAAAATCAATAAGCTGTCAGACTTTGTTTTCTAAATTAAAAAACAAGAAGAAAAGTACATGAACAACTTCTTGTGGAACCTTACCCAAATAAAAATACACGTATTGTCTCACAGGAAAAAGCCCTATTGACACTGTTCTTCTATGTCTAACAGGTGGACTGCGGTCTGAATCTGGACCCACAAGCTGTCCCATACGGACCTGTAACCAAAACAGAAGGTTATGATTTAACACCTAATGGGGTGGTTCTATTTTAACTGGTGCTGCTTTTCTGGTTTTTATGGTACTGGTTCAGTGGCTGAAGAAATTCAAAGACCATTTGGATGTGAGTTAAGCCATCCCAAGTGATACCAACCAGCCAATCAACTCTGTGTATTCCAGGCTGTAAACACTGACTCTACAGCGCCGACAGCTGAGAGTTAGTGACTTACACATGAAAATAGTGATGTGGAAAAAGAAAGTGAGAAATATAGACATCTGTGCCAGAGAAAGCTGAAAAGGGAGACAGATGACAAAGAGAAAGGAAGGAAAAAATATGGAACAAATGATGCTGTGCAAAAAGTGGAGAGTGAAAATAGGGCAATGAGTTTATGCTGGGCCTCTCCAGATGCAATTTGTTGATCTCTAAAACGATGTGGACCCAAAAGAGCAGTTAGTAAGAACTGACCCTTCCACTATTCCACTGAGACAAGTTTTTCAGGTACGAGGAAAGCAGCCCTGTGCATCTTGGCCGTGTTTGGCTCCACACACAAAAGCCAAGGAGTTTTCTCCAAATTGTCGAAACAAAATATCATTTCCAGCTTATCAGTGAGTACCTCTATGTGTGTATGAGCTTTGCCCTGACTCCATTGGTTTATAATCCTGGCAGGGCAACCTAGAGCTCAATTCACTCACTGTGACAAAAAGTTGAGGAGTTTATTGAATATGGAGAGAAATTTGCGTGTTGGAAATATGTACAATATGATCCACCAGCGTAAACTAAGATTTACACATGTGTACAATGATTTGTGTGTAACTTTTGAGGACTCACAAGCACGTGCTCCAATCCACACACAAATACAAAGCAATCTGACCACATAAAACTGTTTTACAAATGCGCACATCAAAACCTGAATAAATAGTGATCATTCATGCAAAAGTTCAGCTTCACAAATCCAGTAATTTTCTCTTTCAGAAACCTTTGTGTGCACCAAAAGCCTGATACTTACAGATCACGTTGCATGCCTACATAGGATTTTCAGGCAAATTTAACACTGCCAGCTTTGTACAGATCCACAAATGTAAACTCACATCCCAGTGTAAAACTGGGACATCTTGGCTTCCACTGTATACCTGTACTTTTTTTGGTGTGTTTGTTTTTTGTTTGCACGGAAAGGTTTTTGAAAGAGAAAATGATCAGATTCATGATTCTGAACTACATATCCCTTTGAAACATATCCCTTTGCTCTGTCACTTTCTGTGTTCTTATCCACTGACTGAAATTTGTTGTCCATTTTCTCGACCTCACGGGAGGGCGAATTAGGGCCTCACTCCTTACTTTACTTCAGACCTTTGAGGCAGGCACATGCTTAGCAGCCACATCTTTCCTCTTATTTATTTATTTTTTCATGTGTCCTATTTGCCTGAGGAAGGCCATAGTTTGGCTGAACCATTGCGCCAGAGCACACAACTTGTTTATTAATAAATAAAAATAATAAAAAAATTAAGTTTCAGTTTTTTGTTATTATTTAATTTTTTTGTAATTTTACTTAGGATACAAAGCCAAAAGTGAAATCAGTAATACATACAATATCCAAAATACATAAATTAATATGGAAAAAATAAATAAAACGGTACAAAAACTCACAGAAACAAAAACAAGGCACATCGTCTGATGATGAGCCCCTCAGGGTGGACTTCAGAGGGAAGAAGGCTTCCCAAAACTTTTTCAGGGGTCAGACAGGGCAATCCTATGAGGATGATGGGCACTGCCCTGCCTTTAGTTTTTCCCTTCCTAACCCTAATGCCCCTAAGGCGACGAGGACCTATGCTTCAGTCACGAGAGGAAGAGGAGGCGATGGTGAGAGAGAGCATTTCCAAACACAGCAGTGGATCCACAGCAGAGTCCCACCGATCGCGGGCCGTTATTCTGCCTGACACGGAGGACAGACTGGGCCGTGGGCTCCACCAGCAGCCAGCTGTGCCAGAGTGAACCGAGCCGCAGGCCCAGAGGCCCGAGGGCCCCCCACTCCCCGGAAGAGGCCTGATTGAGCAACAGGAGCCAGGCCCCGCCAAGTAGCCACCGGGAGTGAGCTGGTACATACCTGAGCGCCCAGCCCCGGACACCAAGAACCACCAACGCACCGACCCCTGAGGGCATCAGCCACCGGCAGGGAGTGTGGTGAGGGGAGATAGGCCTCCATACTTTGGAGGGCCTGGGATGTTCTCAAAGAGGTGGAGTCTAAGACCCGACCTGACATATAGACACAGACAAACAGGCACACACAGACACAAACATGCATTCCCACCCTCATGCACACATATACAAATACTCACCACTCACCCAACGTAAAGACAGACACCAATGGACACTGTACACACAATCACACTCCCCAAACATACTCTATACCCCGGGTCCAGGTACCCTCGCCCCCAGAGGGGGAAACGGCACCTAGACCCAGGAGATGTTACCCTTTCCCCCGGGGTGGAGGCAAGCAGACCGCTCCCGGCTCCGCAGCAGTAGGGAGGCCCCGCATCCCAGATCCCAATCGGAT
>VUQG01019672.1:61437-73844 GCA_015106755.1 Etia nguti | reverse complement strand
TTCACCTTCCAGCAGGACAACGACCCTAAACATAAAGCCAGGGCAACAATGGAATGGTTTAAAACAAAACGTATCCATGTGTTAGAATGGCCCAGTCAAAGTCCAGATCTAAATCCAATCGAGAATCTGTGGCAAGATCTGAAAACTGCTGTTCACAAACGCTGTCCATCTAATCTGACTGAGCTGGAGCTGTTTTGCAAAGAAGAATGGGCAAGGATTTCAGTCTGTAGATGTGCAAAGCTGGTAGAGACATACCCTAAAAGACTGGCAGCTGTAATTGCAGCAAAAGGTGGTTCTACAAAGTATTGACTCAGGGGGGTGAATAATTACGCACACCCCACTTTTCAGTTATTTATTTGTAAAAAATGTTTGGAATCATGTATGATTTTCGTTCCACTTCTCACGTGTACACCACTTTGTATTGGTCTTTCACGTGGAATTCCAATAAAATTGATTCATGTTTGTGGCTGTAATGTGACAAAATGTGGAAAAGTTCAAGGGGGCCGAATACTTTTGCAAGCCACTGTAAATGTGTTGCACATTTGTCAAAGGTAAAGGAAGAAAGTAAACCAAATGTGGTTTTATTTCATAAAACAACAAGCCTAATAAACAAAATAAACAAAATGTTAAGCAATTATGTTAAATACAGTGCCTAGGATGATTTCTATGACTTCCTGAGCTGAACTGACAGCAGAGTAACAAACACACTAAGAAAGATCAAAATGTGACAGGAGTGTTCAAACTAATAGGAGATGGAAAACAGGGGTACAAACCAGAACCAAGTGAAGCTAGAAATGGGGAAACATGCCTCCTGAAAGAGCTCATTAAATTGGTAAGACCTGTATATTTACAGTAAGGGAAATAATTATTTGAGTCCCTGCTGAATATCAAAGTTTGCTTAATTACGAATAAATGAACAGTGATTACTTTTTTAGTAGTTTCAATTTTATGTAGAGCAACAGAATATCAACCAAAAATCCTGAAAAAAAAAAAGTACATAAAAGTTGATTGAAATAAATATTTGATCCTCCACAACTCAGAATTATGGCACCAATAGATGGCACACAGATTACATTCAATCAATTATGAATAAGAACCTTCAATGGATAAGATGTAGCTGTTAGAGAGATTTAGATGTTCAACTCCTGAGGAGGTGAACAGAAAGAGAAATAGAGAAACATAAAGTCAGAGATTTTGTGCATTTCTGGTTTCATTTTTGGCCAGTAGATCTCACATTGAAAGTCAGTGGATTGTTTAAAAAGATAACATTGCAATGTATACCGAACACATTTTTTAAATACTTGTCTACTGTTCCAAGGTGAAAGCCAAAGGTGAACCTACAAGATACAGTATCTCACAAAAGTGAGTACAAACCTCACATTTTTGTAAATATTTTAATATACCTTTTCATGGGACAACACTGAAGATTTGGCACTTTGATACAATGTAAAGTAGTCAGTGTACAGCTTGTATAACAGTGTAAATTTGCTGTCCCCTCAAAATAACTAAACATACAGCCATTAATGTCTAAACCACTTTACCTTTACCCTCAGTTTATTTATCAAGGCATTGGTCCTTTTGGAGGTGTGTTTGTGGTTGTTATCATGTTGGAATACTGTCATGTGGCCCAGTTTCTGAAGAGAGGGGATCATGCTCTGCTTGAGTATGTCACAGTACATGTTGGCATTCATGGTCTCATCAGACCACAGGATGTAGTCAGTAATCCATGTCCTTAGTCTGTTTGTCTTCAGCAAACATTTTGCAGACTTTCTTGTGCATTATCTTTAGAAGAGGCTTCCGTCTGGGATGACGGCCATTTGATGCAGTCTGTGGCGTATGGTCTGACCACTGACAGACTGACCCTCCACGTCTACAACCTTTGCAGCAATGCTGGCAGCACTCATGCATCTATTTTCAAAAGACAACCTCTGCATATGACACTGATCATGTGCACTCAACTTCTTTGGTCGACCATGGCGAGGTTGGTTTGTGAGTGTCCTATCCTGTTAAACCGCTGTATGGTCTTGGCCACCGTGCTGCAGCTCAGATTCAGGGTGCTGGCAATATTTTTATAGCCCAGGCCATCTTTATGTAGAGTAACAATTTTTTTTCAGATCATCAGAGAATTCTTTGCCATGATGTGCCATGTTAAACTTCGAGTGACCAGTATCAGAGTGTGAGAGCAATAACACCAAATTCAACACTCCTGTTCCCCATTTGCACCTGAAACCTTGTAACACTAACGAGTCACATCACACCAGTGAGGGAAAATGGCTAATTGGGCACAATTTGGACATTTTCATTTAGGGGTGGACTCATTTTCGTTCCCAGTGGTTTAGGCAATAATGGCTGTGCATTGAGTTATTTACAGGGGACAGCAGATTTACACTGTTATACAACCTGTACACTGACAACTTTACATTGTATCAAAGTGCCAAATCTTCAATGTTGTCCCATGAAAAGATATAACAAAATATTAACAAAAATGTGAGGGGTGTACTCACTTTTGTGAGATACTGTAGATATCATGTGCTTGTCTGTATTTTCTGTTAGCAAATTATGCAAAACAACCAAATAAATTTGAAATTGGAAAGACCAAAATGAAACATTCGGTTGAAGATTTGTGGAAATATATACAATTGACCTCAAAAGTCTTGTTATATATTTTATGCGTTTTCTGATCATTCCTCAAAAATATTTTAATTCTAAGTATTCAGAGGTCAGTCTGTAAAAGATATAATGTCATGACATCTGATTAGTTCACGTCAGTGGAATGCTGACTAGCAGTGCTGATGACTGGATCATGAACCTAACTTAATGGTGTTCAGGAATTTTTATTTTATCTTTTTATCTTCAACTGCTGGTTCAAAACGTTTCAACAGAATTGTGCGTGCGCATCACATACTTGTGAAGCAAATATATAATGCCTGAACAAACTCGTGGCATCACAAGAGATCAGAAAGGCACAGGGGAGGCAAAATAAGGATTCTGAGAATTACAGCTCTGGGGTAAGGAAAATGCTATGGCTATGATCTATATGTAAGTAAGTGTGAGTTTGTGGAAGACATTTTGATTTTATAATTTATTGTGTACTGGTTATTGTCATTTATTACATTTACCCTAAAGCCATGATTAAAAAGTTATATTGTGATTTTGTTTTTTACACACAAGACTTAAACCAAGTCTTAAACATTTACTTTATAAAAATGATCTAAACAGTATCCCAAAAAGTTGATTCTGTTCATCTGGATGTAGTGTTTTCAGTGGGAGAAATGTTTCGTCACTCATCCAAGTGACTTCTTCAGTCTCAGCTGACTGCAGGTTTCCCCAATCTTATAAACAGTACATTTGCATAATGACTGAAACTAGCACCACTGAAGGAACAATGGGGTGGGAGCAATGTTCCCTCTAATTTTTCATCTCCAATGGTTGTACACGTTGTCATTAACGTGGCTTCATTCCACATCAGCCATGCCGCTTTGCTAGCTAAAACACCGGTGTTGGCACATAAGGACGCTGTCATAGCCTGTCAACGACGTTGATTAGCTGCATATATACGAATGTGAATCGCATCATTGGCTGGACTATGGGATAAGGTGGCATCGTTCTAATCCCATACTGGAGCAGCCAGTCACTTACTGACTAACACTGCAAAACAGAATTGTTAACGTATTTACTTTAATTGCAATTCAGGTTAGATTTTTTTTTTTGTGCGCAACGCAGATTTTCCGTGGGCAGAGACCGTGCCAGCAGTGCGCACGCACGCAACTTAGAGGGACCATTGCTTGTGACTGCTTTGGTCGCTAGCAAATTATCAAAAGTATTTTTTGCTCTTCATTAGAGTCCAACCGAAATTAAATAACATATCTGCTCTGTTAATCCCTTACAAATAATCTCAAATAATATTTTTGTTTTGTAAGACCCCTTGGTCCTGCATTCATCTATTGGAATATTTCTCACTCTACATAACTTGATACCTTATTTCAATAAATCCAGTCACATTTCTGCTTAAAGCAGTGATGTCGCTGTTCTGTCATAGGCAGAACACATGGCCACACTAAAAAAAACAACAAAAAAACAAATGGACAAATCTTAAGTGGTATAAAGGACACCACTCACATCAGTCTGCAGGCAAGGCAGCTGCAGTCATTAGCTGGTCAGCTGCGACACATTAAAGTGTATGTAAAGGTAGCATCACTGTAGTTATATTCTGTGTGGTCTCCACTTTTCATAATAACTGCTAACAGCACAAAGTCTTTACACTGCATGTAGGACATAGCACAGGTTTGTTTACTGACTCCTTCCATCTCTGTGGTGCCGACTTGGCATCTTTCCAGTGGCTGTCAGTGAGATACAACATGGCTCGCTGCTGAGACCAAAAGTAGCTCTCTTTTAACATTTTCCCAATAATTAGATTCTATTTAAATAATACAAAACTGTCAATTTGATTTCGATAGGACAGCTGAAATTAAAGCAAAAACCAATACCAAGATGTCCTGGTGGTTTATCACTCATCTGGAAGCTTCATGTGGTCACTTCCCATGGTGCACCACAGCAGCATCTTTAGTCTGATCATCTTGAGAGCAAAATCAGGCTTTTAGATATCTTTAGATATCTGAGTTCCCACTGTGCGGTTCACTTCAAAATGCAGGATCCCAAAAGTCCAGCTGTATGGCATCAATAACATCAGCGCAGATAATTGTGATAACAGGAAGACCTGACAGAGCTCCCGAGAGTTACAGAAGCCATCATCTGACTGTTTTTAAGATCTGAAAAATGACTCTTTTTATCTGACATTAATATGTGATGCAGACCTTTCTTGGTCTTTCTGTACAGGTATAATCCTCTCAAGAACCTCTCAAGAACCTCACAGTCCATTAAAATTCTTTTGGACGCTAAATGGATTTGCATTTTGGTTATGAATGCTTTTCAGAAACAAGTGTTATGTGCAACAAAATATAGATACATGAGATAAATGAAGAAAAAAAAACAAACACATGAACTTTGGGGTTTAGAGAACAAGAACTAATGTCTCCTTCGTATGCACACACACACACACACATACAACTCACTTCCCCCTGCAAGATTAATTCCAGGTCATTAACTTTATTGCCTTTTATTTGCTTTTAAAGTACAAAGATCCCTCTCCCATCCTCGTCTTCAGTTATTTCCATCTTTCAACACCTTCCTTGTTTTATCTCACTAATTGCCTCTACTCTGTTAAATTCTGCGCTTCACCAATTATGTTTAAATTTGCATATCAGCTCAATGAGGTTCTGAAGATCTTTCTTTTTATCTCCCGCCTTTTTGTACAAGTTACAAAACCAAGAACAGGCTTAGTCTTTGCAAGGTCAGACAAACACTACATAGCACTCTACCAAGTTGTTCATTCCAGCTCATGCTCATCTAATATCCATATTTTCTCAAACGGACGCCGTCATGGTTTCAAAGACATTTTATTAACAGGAATATGCTCTTAAGGCTTCAAGCTCAAATTCACACCACAGATATATTCTCAGCGCAGGTAATATTGGTATATATAGGAGTATATTTTCCCTGCAGCACTCAAACAGCAGCACTCGGGGTGAAAGTGATGTTGAAGAGGACCGTGATAGAGTGAAAAGTGTGTGAGAGCACTTTCGATAAAGTGTGCAGTCACAAGAGAGCGGGTGAGGGATAGCAGTCTAATGTGAAAATCACTCATGGTGATTTACTGAGCCTGAATGTGTGTGTGTGTGTGTGTGTGTGTGTGTGCGTGCGCACGTGTCTGCAAGCATGTGACTTTTCATGTACAGGGACGCTGTGTGTGCATGTGACCTAGCCTTGCATCAATATGTGTGTGGTGTGGTTATGGCATCTCCCTCCTCTCCTCATAAAGCAAACTAAGTCTCATTCCCTTCACATTTCTTGATGCATAAACAACAATAGTTAAAATGTCTCAAGACAATTAAGCCAATTTGTGGTTATAGATTTGGGTGCCAGAAAATGTACACCCCAAGGACTCATTTACTGATAACGCGGTGTACTTGTTTAACATGAAAAATGAGATCTTGTTTTCAGCCTGTCATCTACTCATTGGCTGCTTAAAATATGGTTCCATCTGGCCTTTTATGTCTTTTTATTTTCATATGTATCTGTATGCATACCTGCCATCGTAGCTTTGTAAACATAAAGTACAGTTTAAGTGGCGTTCTGCATACAGATGTGTCTATTTCCCTCCAAGGTACAGCATGCAAGTCAATGATAGTGTGTGTTTGTGTTTGTGTTTCATTTGTGCGTGTGTTTTCCCATGCAGATGTGTAATTATGCCAGAGTGTATGGGGAGAGATGTAAGGGGGGAGGAGAGGGTTGATGTACTTAGGCTAAAGAGCATCTCGTCTGACATTACATAAACAAGGAGTGACAGCCAGCGAAGAAGGGAGAGAGAGGTGGTGGAGCAAGGAAGTGAGTCATGAAGAGGGCGATCAGGGTGGTCTGACAGTCGACGAGTTGATAAAGAAGACGATCAATCCAGGCTCACTGCACATAGTATGAGCTTAACTTTTATAAGCCTTTAATTTTTCTCTAAGTGCTATAATTTGTTGACAATATGCAGAATTTGACCTGACTGTTACTTAAGTGTAATTATTAATTGCACTATCTCTATTAATGCAGCGTTGAGCAATGAAGGTAAAAAAAAATCTGTATTATCCACTCTTTAAAACCATGCAGGTTAGGTTTTATTGTTATATCTAAAAATGCCCGTGACTTTGCATAAGAGAAGCAGGGGTAGACAATAAAAGGTTAGATAATGATCGTGTCTGCTATTTGTGCTCATAAACGACCCGACCAACGATACTTGATACAAATGTATGGTAATGTGTTACCATTTAAGGCCAATCTGTGGTCTCCTGTTGGTGTCTATTTGCTTAGCTGTACATTTAAGCAGAAGGAAAGACTATGAGAGATGTAACCAACACTGTAACCATGGAAATGCAGTTGTGTACAGTCTGAAATAACTTAAAAGTGCATCATATATGAAAGAATAGCAACTTTGTGACTGTAACAGCTTCTTTTTATTTGTTGAAAAAGGAACAGCAAAAATGTTTAAATCATGCTTAACATTCAACTAATGAACTGTATATTACCGACAGGCTTAGCTAAGTTTTACCCAAGATTCATTGTGAAGCTTCAGGCTGAACAAATTTGTCATCTTGGTTTTTTGAAACTAGATGTGACAACCAAGAGGTTAGCCGAGTGAAACCAAACTGTCAACTGAAGAGTAAAACGTGCCCTACTTTAGTTTAAATGTTGATTTGATCTTAAACTAACGATTGAGTCCCTAAAGTCATCAGTAAAGTAATTAATGAAGTCACAAAGCAACCATTAGGCGTTCTATACACTCTATGATTGACTGAAATATTTTACTTAATGTAAGTAGCAGGAAGCCACAACATGTAAATATGGGTCTGCAAAAAAAAACAAAAAAAAACAATATCCTACCAGTGCACTACCATCCTGGAACCTTTTGACCAGCCAGCTAAGTCTCTGTTCGAAGGCCCAAAGGGGGCACAAACACACTTTTGACCTGGAGACTCTCGCCTGAGACCACTTAAGTTTTGCTGTCACTCACTGTTTATGTTCGTTTACACTTGGTTGGTTATGTTGCACCCTGGGAAGACACCAGGGCTTTATTTCTGTGCTTTACAGGAGCATAAAGCAACACACGGCTAAAACAACTAGCTTCTCTTGTCAGAGTCGACAAGAAGAGGAAACTTTTCTTTTTCTCATTCTCCTTGAATTATTACACCATTACACACTATTAGTAGCTCTAATGAGTTGACTGGCAGAATTATTTCAAGATATACTGCAATTAATAATTGGAATTAATATTAATAAAGGTGGTAGCAGTGTTGCTCTAAGTAGTAATAGAGATGTACAGTAAATCAGTTAGTAATGCTAGTAAGACTTTTGCACAGTACTGTGCAATTGTTTCTTTGTATGTTGCTTACAAGGAGCCAGAATTTTTAAGGTAGTCTTTAGCAATAGTTCTCCAGGTTTTCTGAAAACTGTCTTACTTTGTAGACTGGCTGTTTTTTAACTCATTTTCAGTCCATTTCTTCTACCCCACCATTTCCATAGGAATGCTGTTTTGTTGGTTCCACCCCTTAACACTGACCTATGAATCGAGTGGTGTTATGGGTCTTATCAAAACGAATGTTAGTATTAACATAAAAAAGTACCGTCAGATTTTGAGCTACCATGCAATACCATCTGGAAAACATCTGATCGGCAACAGCTTCATTTTGCAGTATGACAATGATCTCTAACACACTGCCAATGCAATAAAAGCATACATGGTTAGAAAAAACTACACACGCGCGCACACAGGGGAGCACTATCAGTCGTGGATCGGCCTCCCCAAAGCCTGGACATCAAGCGCTGAAGTGATGTTGTCAATGTGAGCAGAATTTGCTATGCTCTGCTGTGCTGTGTGTTGTACTGTATGTGTATGGCAGGACTGAAGACTCAGCTATCTGATGCTTTTCTGCTGGAGCAGCATGTGTCACAGTCAAGTACTCACCTCATTAACTCCTTTTGTTCACAGTAATCCATCTTAATGTAGAGTGTGTCTGTGCATCCCACTATTTCCCGCAGTACTGCAAGCAGAAAAGATCAGAGGCAAAGGATAATGTCTTGACCCTGCTACTTATTTTATTTATTGAGGATTTTACTATCAACGCTATCTTTTCTCTTTAAAGCATTCAACCCCTACTACTACTATACCACAACCACTAAGTGTGAGTTAATTAGTTAATCTTGAATTGGAATGGGCATGATAAATAATTATAATTGTACCTCAATAGGCAACCTCACATCAAAGCTAGGAAAACTTTAACCCTGCCCCCGTGGTATTTCCAAAGTTACCTTCCACTTTAAACCTCATTTCACCTCCAAATTGCCCTTCTTGTATTTATCTCCCTTGAACTCATTGGACAGGATATTTTGCTTTTTTAATTAAAGTAATTAAGCTTGGGTTGTCAGGTAATAGGAGGATTTTCTGCTCTGAGGCATTGCGTGTGCATGTGTGTGTATATGTGTGTCTTGGCAGCTGTGGCACGAGAAGATAGCCGGGCCCAGTCTTATCCCTGGTGTCCGTGCGTGGCTAATACCTGCAGTAAGCAGAGTGGTGCTGTGACTGGGAAGCAGATGAGTGAGACTTTTGCATCCTTTATCTTGGTTGTTCATCCACAGGTTCATCCAGCCCACCAGTGAAGGGGCAACCTCTACTCAACCTCTATGAATTTGGCTATAAATTGTAATATATTTTCCTATCTCCTAGGCTCTTTGCTTATCTCAACGCTGACTCTCTGTGCTTCACAGTTGTGTGGTGGATGAGATGGATTTCTCAGGCATGGAGCTGGACGAAGCGCTGAGGAAGTTTCAGGCCCACATTCGTGTCCAGGGGGAAGCCCAGAAGGTGGAACGTCTCATCGAGGCCTTCAGGTACTTACAGTACAGCTAGCCTTTCACAGAAGCTTTTTTTTGTTAAAGAAAATGTTTATCAGTCAGTATGCCCATTAAATAGGGAGCACACCAGCTTCTGTTTCCACAGAGTTACGGCTGCTAGTTTTACATGTAATTATTATCAAGTTTCTTTCATACCTCATCTATCATCTTGCTATTGCAGACTAAGGTAAACACTACAATATCCATAAGTCTTGGTTGTCAGGGGAATAGAGAAGGGCATGAATAATAGAAAAAAATGGATTCATAGTTGCGCAATACCTTCTTATAATTGAATCAGAATTTAAAAGTAGCAGTAGAAACTGTCACTTCAGTAGAAACTGTACACAATTTTAGGCTAAGTAATAGGAGAGTCTGGGAATTTTGGGAAAATAGGCTTGACATGTTATCAAAGAATCTGATATTTCGCTAATATATACTTTACTCTTTCATACCATTTATTTAAAAGACAATCAAAGATATTGAAAGATTTGAAGTGTGAGTGATGTCACAATGAGATGGTTAACTGAAATAGCTGAAGTTATATCCTGTTGCTTTAAAACGACATTCACTGCATGCTAAACCTCTCCTCATTAAGGTATCTAGCCATAGTCATGTATTCAAGTTACGATGGTATTTTGTAACATCTCCAAAAGCAAAGGTACAAGAATAAAAGTGTAGTAAAAGATGTAGTTATCAACTCTAGTGTAAGCTGCAAAAACTTAATATGTCCAGTTAACGTGACTACTACACTATGCAACCATGTTTTTCTTCTATGATAAAGAAGAATTTTTGGAATGATTTTTAAGGTTTTTTATTTAAAAAAAAAAAAAAGAAAAGAAAGAAAGAAAGGAAAGGGAAGGGAAGGAAAAGAAATTGACTTTTAAGCTCTAAAAAGTCATGCAGGCTGAATAGAGTTCTGTGGAAAAAGCTTGAGCCACCACCCCGTGTTTTTTTATATTTTGCCTCTAATAATATTTAAGCAATTTTTCTGAAGGTCTTTCTTTGGATATTGGCTGCTCTTTCACTCATTTTCTGCTGATTTTCTTGGATGATTTTGCCTCTTGCATGTGGGTTCAGCCACAGTATTTTGGTGCACAATTATGTATGTAGCAGTCAAAACTTTTGATCATGTTTAAATGTAACTCACCCTTCATATTAAAAAGTCAACTAGAAACAGTGTTTATTATCCAGCTAACTGGGCTAAAGTCCATTAGCTAATTACTACCAATGCTAGCTGACAAAATCAGGATAACAACCTAGAAATGAACCTGCTGAACTCAAGGACAAGTTTGAGTTCATGGTCATACAGATAAAAACTGATGGCTTAACAGGTGTAGGAAGAAAAAGAGTCACTAGGGAATGAATGAATTGTCACTTCTTACTGAAGAAGCAAGCAAGAAGCAGAGAGGTTTAGCCATGTATGGCTAATATATTTATTTACGTTCAAAAACATTGCTGGGCAGAGAGAATAAAGGCAACAAAAGATTTGGATATGAATATTTATCATCTTGAAAGTTATGTTTTCCTCATTTGGCAACATTTTTTCCCCACTGAAATGTAACTTTAGGTGTGACTAGAGCGAGCTTTGAAAAAAAAAAAAAAAAAATTAAATACCATCACTCAAGAAATTACTTCAGGGCCAGACTTGTTTTGTAATGCTTTAAGATGCAGTTCATGCAGTTTACTAGTGTTTTGATCGTGAAATATTCTTAAGAAAGTACCATACAGAAAAGGAAAGATGTGAATTTGTTGTCTTTTTTTGGTGAGAAGCAAGGTTAAGAGGGGACAGAAAAACAAGTATATAACAGTTCAGTCAGAGAACTTTGATATTCGTGCATGCAAAGAGACAAGCATACACAAAGCAGAGTAGTCTTGGATTGCCATAGGTGAACATTAATTGAACGTGAAGATTATAACACACATTTGAATCTTTCCCTTCTGTGTGGCTGAACTAAAAAATGTTGACAATCCACTCCTCCATCTGAATAGCGAGGCAGTGTATAATTTCTGGCCACAATTTGCGACAGGGTGACAATTTGCGGTGCAGCTGTGGCTCTGTGTGTTAATGCTAACTGTTTGCCATCGCCCCTCTTGAGTAACAACCACCTGCCACAATTGTCAAGGTTCCCAATAGGGAGAAACATGGCTGCATTGTCATAAGCAGTGGGCAGAGAGGTTGGCACTGCTAATGTTTGGACATCAGGCTGGCTCTGCGTGCTATCAGGAGCAGGAGAGAGTAGGAGGGAGGAGGGGCTAAGGAGACAGAGACTAGAAAAGGAAGGGAAGAAGGGAAGAAAAAGGAAGGAGGGAGGATGGTTTATAAATATCCAGCGTTGCATAACCGCCACTGCCTCTCTGTGCCTGCCTTCCCTTGCTCCCGGGCTTTGAAATGCCTCCAAACACACACACACACACACACACACACACACACACACACGTATTACACAGAAAGAGAGAAGTCTCAAAAGTAAGTGAAGGGGATTTGAAGCAGCAGTGAAAAACAGCGAGGGGAAAAAGTGAAAAACACCCAGTAGCCTCGGTATCTGCTGCGTCAGTGTACTAATGAATGAGCAAATATGAATCATCTCCAAATGCTGCAGATATATTCAGTTTATGTTTTCCTTCCTGCATTACAGTGTGATATCTGTATGTATTTACTCACTATGTAATCACTGTGTTATATATCTGCCCTGTATATTACAGTCTTCATCGATGAAGACCATTCATCTTGTATAATTTTGCACTAAAATCCACCCAAAGAGCACATGATGATGTATTACACCATTCAGGGCAATTTGAAAGAAAAGCTAAATTGCCAAAAACTGACAAATCAATTCAGCGAGAAGCATCATATGTCATTTTACCCTCTCATTTTTGTTTTTTACTTAGTCATTTTTCCATGCCTATCTGTGAAGAGT
>VUQG01019672.1:41715-57512 GCA_015106755.1 Etia nguti | reverse complement strand
TTGTTTTTTACGGATTTTTTTTTTTTTTTTTTTTTTGTTACACAAAGTTTGTATTTCTCTAGATGAGAATGCTGCTAAATCCTCTGCCTCACCAGTAACTTCTGGTACAGATTCCTGTAGTGGAGCCAATCCCACATGACTCAGAAGAACTGAGTGTCCAACAGTTTCAATCAAACCTCCCTGCATAAATTCAGGGGATAAAGATTAGGTTACGTTTCTCTTCCTGCCTGATTCGCTTTACACAGTCACTCAGAGCAGCACCGACAGAAAGCACCTGTAAATCTCGTCTCCAGTATGCAGACAGATGCTCATTCGGCAAGCACTGGGAAAGAGACGGGAGCGTCATAGTTTTGCTCTCACTCTGTGCAATCAATCAGGGATTGCTGAGGTCGATGCAGAACAACTTTAATAGATTCATCCAGACTGTTCCTCACAATTAAATTAAGTTGGAAAATCAATTTCAACATCTCATGCAAATTAAGATACGCCACTCTCTCTTGGCCGCTCTATTTGTCTTCTGCTCATTTTTTTTTCTTTCTCTCCCTATCCATTCTTCTGTTTTGCTTTGGTTTCAGTCACAGTATTACGCTGTCTGTTTATTCATCTGTCTTTACTTGTTTATATTATGTTCCTCATCTTTTCTCCTCCACTGTGTCTGTCAAACATATTGATGGAAGAATACATGTAGTTCACTCAGCTAATTGGCTAAGGTGAAAAGCAATTATGGACCAGAAACCAATAGTAATGAAGAACCATAGAACATTCATTATCTCAATTAAAACAGACTGTCAGTGTTAAAGCTATTCCACAATAGGGCAACACAATATACACCAGCCTAATTAATCTAGTGACTCAACTCACTGAAAAACTGTAACATCTTAGTTATTGGATTCTTTTCTGTTTTCTTTTTTTTTCTCTTTTTTTTGGTGGATGGTCTCGGATTTTCAGAGCACATGCGTTACACTTCCTAAGTTCTTGTAGGTTGCTGGCATTAATCAGTACACCTCGTGAAAAGCCAGATTTAGGCTTGAGGATTATGAGAACAAGAAAAAGATAAAGAGTTGCAAGGGAAACATGAGTAATGTCAGACTCGGACTACAGGAATTTTAGGACACTGTAGTCCTCCTGACATTCAGGAGAGAAATTTGGTTCAGGACTGTGGTCAGTACTGATGTTTGTCTCAGGATATCTGATATAAGAATCACTTTTAAGCCTCCTGAACTGTTCACAGACTCATCTGTGACATATTTGATATTTAATTCTGGGTGATTAAAATTATGATTATATGAGCACTCTTCACAAAGGAGAGAGAGAAATAAATAAATGAGAGGCTTTTTGAAATGGTGGCCACAAAACAACAAGTGCCTCTAATGTGTACTGGTTTGTCTGGATGAGCTTATGGTGTTTACAGTTGCTAAGCAACTGTAAACACTCCAGCCCTTGAGGTTAGCTAGCACATTTCTATTGACAGAGATGATTAACACTGAAAATCTCACCTTCAGTTCTCATTGAAGAATGTTCAAACCCTGTTAACCACATCTCCCCAAAGCATTTTGTCATTCCGAATCATTTAGCGTTTGTTGTTATCCTACGGTCTCTATTTACAAAGTGGTGCATTGCTTTCTCTTGAAGAAAAATACTAATAACTTCCTGTCCTCTACTCCTGGAGTCTGAGTCTGGTATGAGTCTACATACTTGCACCTCTCTGAGGCTGTGTTAACAGAATGCTGACATGTTCATGATGATGATAAACCGTAAGGAGACCCAAAGTCTGACAAGTCGTTAGCCAGTGAGCATGTGGTTTTATACCACAGAAAACCTTCCATTTTAAACTGTAGTGTGACCAAGACTTACAAAATAGAATTACATATTTTGATCATCATGACACATAAACTCAGCATTAAAATGTTTACAGTCGTCAAGTCAGATAGCCGTTTTTCCGATAGACATCTATATGACCAAAAGTAATTTCACTGGGGCCTTTGCATAGAAAGCAGGTCTAAGCCACTTCCACCTTGGCTTCATTTAGTGCACTTTATAAAAAACCTACTATTAAAAAAAGTACACATAATGTCATGTCATTCAGTTTTGTTGTTGAGCTACTTCAGATTGGCTCAAAGTGGTTGCTGCTAGCAAGGCTAAAAAGTGGCAAAGAAAAAGAGGGAACACGAGAAATTCAACAGTAAAAAAAAATGCTGCTTAATGTGACAGTTTACGCACTTTTCCCTCTGGTCATCTCTTTCTCTCCCCCTGACTCCATAATGTGCAGTGATGTCTCAGCGGTGTCCCTGGGTGCCTCACTGACACCGCCGTCACTTGTGGCAGCTTCATTTTCTCCAAACACATCCTGCCCCATTGAAGGTTCAATGTACCACACAGCGCGGTGCAGCTGTATCGATATAATGGGGAGCATCTCGAGGGCAACCTTTCAGCCTAATGACATGCAGCTTTACCTGCTCCAAAATGTCACGGCCTTGAACTGTACTGTGTTCCAGACAGAAAATCTTCCAAGAGATGAGGCTGGGTCTTAACCTTTCGCTTTCCAATTAACCTCCTTTCACAGGGCTTTCTGTCATTACTTAATGGAGACAGTGAAAGGGAAAAAGAAAGTGACAGAAGGACACATGAGGGGACAGAGCAAGGAATTTTTGCACAAATCAAATGAAGAAGCAGAACAAAGAAATGTAGCATGTACACAAAGTATTTGCATTTTTTGCTATTTATATTTATGCCAGGATAGACACACTTTCGTTCATCTGCCACTGTTAAAAAAAGCAATGACTCCTTATCCTGTAAAGCAACCGTGATGTAAAGTGTGTGTGTATTTATGAGTAATCAGCCTCTTCCTGTCTTAGGTGTGGATGATGGAGCAGATATCCCCAGGGACATGGTGGTGGGAATCTATGAAAGAATACAACAGAGAGAGTTGCGCTCCAACGAAGACCATGTCACTTACGTTTCCAAGGTTGAGCAGTCCATCGTAGGCATGAAAACAGTAAGGACACAGTAATATATCTGCGAACGCTTGCTATAGATTCTGTTTTTTGTAGTATACTTGGATTAATTCATTTAAAGATGAGTGACTTTACACAAAAATGACACATAATGTAGTCACTGAGCTGATTGCCAAATGTGAATATGATTGCGCACGCACACACAGTCAGACACACTTGTTAACTCCATGCCAAGTCAGTCGCTCATTAGTCAAGCTCTTATCACTATCACCTAGCCTTAGTGGCTTTAACAGAGCACATTTATTAGTCATTAAATGTCTCATCAGCAGCTCAATCATTACCTCAGGTCATTACGCGAGCTAGATACATCATTAACCACCGCTATCATTAGACTCATTTTTTAACAGTTTAAGGTTAAAAGACTTTAATGCAACCTCATTGCACATGAACTGAAATATGTATTTGAACATAACTCTGGAGGTCCTTTAGTTAAAAGTCAACTTCAGAGACACTTGGTACAGTTTTGTCTGTTTCAGACTGAACAAGTCTGAAGGCAGTAGACTTGGCAGACAGAAAGGCAGTCTTTAGCTTTATAACTGACTAATTACACTGATTCATATAGGAACGTACTGTCTGTGCCGGCTCGTAACACTGAAAGCCGTTTTTTTTAAAAGCTGCAACAATAAAGAGACTTCTGTTTGAATCCGATCAAAGCTGAAGGCCTCCCAGTCTTATTTTTTAATGAAATATAGACAAGACAGACAGATTTTTCCTCATGGATGCTTGATTATTCAACACTTCACACATTGCACCCAAATACTAGAGTTAACTTGAGATATTCTTTCAAAATTGAATTCAGGTTCAGTTTTATCCAAAGTGAAGTCTCGACATAACATCGGGCATGCTAGCGGTTTAGTCCCAACTGAAATATTGCAGCATGCCACATGAAATTTACTACCGTCATCTACAGGCATATCTCTGGAGCTACTGTCCAGTGAAAAAGGGTGGCAGTGAAACTAAAAACCTGCAGATTTAGTTCCCAAGAACTACTTTGTAATCACTTGTATTAGCAAATGTTAGCATGCTACAGTGAGGAACAAAGTTGTAAAGATTTGACCTGCTCAACGTTACCATGTTGCATTAGTACAGTCATGGCAAAAATAAAGTACACACTTTTTCAATTCTTTATGCATATCAGTACATAATAAAAAAAATGTCCTGACCAGGTCTGAAAATGATCTATAATAAACGGAGTGCTAGTCAGTTGGTTTGAGGTGTTTGTGCTGATATTCTGTGTTTAGTTTTCACCAGTCTTGGTGCTGTGCATTATGGCCAAACATCTCCATTCTGGTGTTGTGTGTTTAAAGGCAACCAGATATCGTGCCGGTCCACCGTGTCCATTATGCACTTTTTATTGAATAGTTAAAAGGACACAAATGCAGAAGTTGCAGTAAGCTGTAGTAAAAGCAGAGGGAGATATTTAATTTCAAGCCAACATGAAAATAATCACATTTTTCTTTTGGCTTAATTTGTGATAAATAAAATGTGTAATATTTTGTAGGTTATCAACCAGATTATTTTGATTATATCCCGATAAAAAAAGGTTCAACTTTCTTGGTGCATCGATATCACAAAAAGAAATGAGTGAGTCTTGATGTTTTAATTAATTTAAAATTCAATACCAATTATAGCGGTTGCTGTCCAAATGACATTGACTTTGAAAGTATTCCCTCCATCTTTTTTTTCTGGATTTTGCCTTTAAGTGTCTCTTAGTGATCGATGAGTAGCCATAGGATGACAGAGGGAGTGCTGTCACAGCCAAAACAATGATGGATTGTTGTGATAGGAAGTGACTATTGCTGCCGATGGCAGCCATCTGCTATGAAAAGAACAAGTCTTAAATGAAGTTTCTTCTATTGAAATAATAACCCAGCCAACAGTCTCTGTACTCTGAATTAGAAACGCCTTATCTACTATTATTCCAAAAGGAAGTGGCACACAAATATCACGGGTTTTCCTGTATAGCAAGTGAATAATTGATGATTTGATGAAAGACATATTACAGCCCTTTATGAAGGAGATGAGGTAGCTTTATATCTAAATATGTGAACATTTTTTATATTTGTTTTTATTTATTTATTTTATTTGAAGTCAATAATTTGGCTATAAATACATTGGCATCTCTTGTCAAGCTGTTTCTTAATAATACTTTTTTTTTTGAATGAGCAAGAGGCATTTCAGGGTAATGATGTCTTTACATGTTTCCGACATTAGTATAATGAGAAAGCGGGCTGGCTGTGGAAGGCTGGGCTCGAGTCTGTATACCCTGCAGTGATGAGAGAGCAGGAGAAAAGGAGACAGAGGCTATGTGTGTACTCAATGCATTGCAAATTATTCACTCAGAGCAGAGGGAAGGAAACTTTGAAATGCACAGGGGCTGTGTATATTTGTATTTTACACTGAAGAGGGATCAACTCCACATCTACTCTGCTCCTTTTTGGATTTCTGCAGAACACAGAAAGCTGGACCAGAAAAGGCAGAGACAAGTGTGTGAAGGGGTGACAACATGATTAGATCACTTCTCCGAAGGCAGCCTGTTTTGGGTTTTTTTTTGTTTGGGGTGTTTTTTGCAGTGTAATCTGCTTAAACTTGAAAAAGCACCTTAGTTGAAGAGGAGATGCCAGACGTTTTCGGACAAAAGGAGCATTTTGTGAATAAAACCCCCCCACAAAAAAAACCCTTTATATTATTAGGCCTGTAAGCACAGGGCTGCCATCTTTGCTAACAGAGTTTTGTCTTATGTAGTATCCAGTAACTTAACAACAAGAACTATATTGCAGAAATACAAGCAGCCTGTGGCAAAACATCCCTCTTTGAGGACTACCACAGCTACTAGAATCGAGCAGAACAACCATCACTGTAGGAACACAAACGCTCAAACTATGACATTTGGAACACAGAAAGTGAATCTTCCTCTTGTCTTCTTCATCTTTTATTTTTAAGAAACCTGTTTTAATCCCACTAGCGATAAAAAGGAGTTTTGTTTGGACTGGTGCAAAGACGCCAACAGCTTGCTCTCATAAACAATGCATTGCAAAGATATGTGCTAGATAGGAGAACATACAAGATATATTTGCTTTTGGTGTTTTATTTTATTGTTATATTAAGCTGGGATTTGTCTTTGCCAAGAGGGAACGCCGAACATCAGACAGACCAAACTTAAGTAAAGAATCCCAAAATGTAAACCTGGATTTGTGGACATGTTCTCCTCGAGAGGCCACAGATTCTGTTCTTAAGCTTTATGATCATTCTCTCTCTTAGGTGTTGCTGTAAATTACCATTTTAAGGTACTCTTAAGACTAAGAAATGAGTGTCCATGTCACTAAGTTGTCTCATTTTGTGCTTAATGGAGTTTTTTCTACTACAGCAGTATTGGATCTCTTAGCTTTCGGAGGAAATTTTGATTTAGGTCTTCCAGCTTCTCTTTTTCTGTTCTTTTGAATTATTTTAAAGCATCCCATTAATGTCTGGAATATGATTTTTGATGGCTGGGTCTCCCTTTGTGTTCATATTCAGGTTCTCTCTGTCCCTCATAGAAGACTAGTGTGCTGTAGTCGACTTTTTGAGGTGACAGACGTCAACAAGGCCCAAAAACAAGCAGCACACCAGAGAGAAGTCTTCCTCTTCAATGATCTCCTTGTGGTAAGTACACGAAAAGCCTTACACTTTATTAAATTGACAATCATTATGAGAGATTCAGTATAAAAATACTCTTGTTTTCATCCTGAGAGTTTCTTTTTGCTTCTGCTGCACACATAAGACTTTGAAGTTGCTTATTTAGTTATGACAGCTGCAGTCCAACAATCCTTACTTTGGTTCCAGCTTTTCTCAGTGCTTGTCTTTTTTATGTTATTTCATAACTCAGGCGTCTCCAGCCATTTCTTTTAATTATAGTAAGCAAATAATAATAATCAAAGATCTGTCCTCTACAGAGCTGCTTCAAAGGCTGGTAATATAGTTTCATTTCACTTGAGGACAGTACAGATTAGCTGCTCATTTGATCCAAAGTTATATAGATGTGGGAATTATCAAAGGTTTAAATGTTGGACATAATGTTCTCATTAGGAGGCACATAGGAGTTATCTATCCAATGTATTTAACTGCCCTCATAATTATGTCAAATGCCGGTCTCAGTCCAAGCAACATACAGGAAAGGCAAAAAGCAGCATAGCCATATTACTTCACTTTCTATGGAGGCATAAAAGTAATTGGGACCTGCAGGAGAGGTTGTTAAAAGTCCAATTTGAAGTAAAAGACAAAAGAAGCTATCGTCCAACATCACAGTGCAATTCTGTTCATTTGGCACTAAAAGTTAGCGGAGCGATATATTTCGCAGGGATGTTTTCTCGTGACAGCTTTGAAAGCGGGACAGAAGTTGTCTTTGAAAAATTTTCACTACGGGATGAAAGTGAAGGGGACTTTTCTTTGAATTTGGCCCCTATTACAGCAGCTTGAACATGTCAAGAAGTGTTTAAAGTGCCAATGTGATGTATTGGTTTAATACGCCTTGCCTGGTAAATTATGCCTCACAGTAGCACTGGAAAACAGATTTGCCTCATCTTTCTCTATCTGGAAGGTCATTCAGTGGAAAAAAAAGAGCTCCATAACATCCACAATATATCCTGATATAAGCTTGCTAAGGTGTTGTTTTTAATACAAATTAAAGCACTGACGCACAATCTGAAACACTTCGAAGGTTGTAGCATACATTAATATTAACTATCCGCTCTCAATGTTTTTAAATGTTCAAATAGTTTGTTCTTTCGCAACTGCCTTTGATGTTGTTATGTGATATGGAAATCTCTGTGACAGCGAGATTTTTGGAAGTGTTCAGAACATGGAACAAGGAATTAAATAGGCAGTTCTGTCATTCAAACATTTTACTACAAGGCTCATGGTGTTGTTTACTTATACAGATCTTGAAGCTTTGTCCAAAGAAGAAGAGCTCCGCGGCCTACACTTTCTGCAAAGCCATGGGACTACTTGGCATGCAGTTTCACCTTTTTGAAAATGAATGTAAGTCACAATGCTGGTATGAAAAACAAAAAAAATCCCAGCTTGATATCTCCATATGTCATTGCTATAACATACCATTTCCAAGCTTGCACAGAGAAAAAAAAAGTCTGTTGAAATTCGAAACGAAGGACTGTATAATTTGTTGCTTTATCTTAAAGCACAATAGTCTTTTTATTTTTTTTTCTGACAGCATCAGACTAGTATCAGTTTTATACCAATCTTGCATTTCAATTTCTGGAAATGTCATTCTCCCAGTCCCATTCAGTACATGCTGCATGACATTTTTGCAAGCAATCCCAAGTTTGCAGCTCAGAATGACCTTTAGAAGTCTTTTTATGATCACTCTTGTAACTAAGACACCCAGGAAAGTAGTTTAGATATGCTTTTCACTCAACAGTTTAATGTACTCCACAGACTACCCCCATGGAATCACCATTCTCTCACCATTCGGATCAGACAAGAAGCAGGTATTAAACTTCTGTGCTCAAAGTGCCGAGGAACTGCTCAAGTTTGTGGAAGACCTAAAGGAATCAATCGCAGAAGTGACGGAGATGGAGCAGATACGCATCGAGTGTGAGAATCTTTCTAAATTGTCCATATCACTCAATCAGTGCTCATAGTACAGTGATTTAATTGTTGTTATTACTTGGAATGATGTAAAGCCCTTCAGTGTGTTGAGCGTTTGAGTATAACCGTCAACTTTGTGTCTCTTCCTTTTGTTGCAATACTCCCTACAACTGAAGAAGGGTCAAATGCTATTACGTTTTGCACCAAATCAATAATTTCATATCTTGGGGTGTTAGAAAACTTCTTAGATGTGAGAATCAATATATCTTTTTTTTCCTTTTTTTTGGGGTATTATGTGCAAACTACTTGTCTGTGTCCCATTTGTGTAGTTTCAGACTGAGGTTTGAAAAAAAAAACCTTCTGATGCACTGCAGCTCAAACACACTGCAGGGGGGCAACGATACGGAGGTGAAAATAGGTCAGGGCTCCTCAAAGCAGCCAGGCATCTGACTTGCTTGGACTTGTGCGCGCCTGAAATTCTCTAGACAATGAGTCACTACAACTTACAGATGGACAACCTAAGTGTGCAGAGCCTAGCTCCTGCCAGTGGGCTTCAAAGAAAGGATCCCTGCTGGGTTTTGATGCAGTTGCCTTACCCTCGATAGAGCGGGAGGCCCTGTAGCCATAGGGGAGCAGGCAACAACATACGGAGATAGGCAGGTGTTGACAGAAGGAAATTATTTTTCTCTTGGAGCTGTGTAAAGGCTAGAATACCTTTTGCTGAAACATAAGTGAGTGCATGTTGGGACACATTTATTATATTTGCAAAGACAAACTTTTTCTCAGGTGGTGATAGATAAACATTTTGAAAACAAGAAAGAGCTGTCACCTGAACAGACAAACTTCCCATCGTTTTCCTCCAAGGGGCTTCATTTTGTCAGCAGATTAGTAAACAGGCCTGCGGCAAGCTCACTTCTGTTTCGGCTTTCCCTCTTTGAATTTTTTTTCCCCCTCTCGCTGCTGTTTTTAATAAATGTAAATTAAATATTGTCATAATTCTTTGCCACCACAGAATTTCTCAGTTTCACCCCAGTTTAAACCAAATTACTGTACACAGAATTTTAAATCCAACCTAATAGTTACACTGAATGAGTGTGCCAGTGCAACAGCTTTAAGCATGAAGGCTTATTATTCATCATATTTCTTAGTATTATTATTGTTGTTATTTTTATTACTGAGTGTGTCATTGCAGTAGCATTAAAGCCCACGATTTATTAGTTGTCAGATTTTTATCTTCCTCTTCTTATTATTGTTATTATTATTCCACCCTAAATTCTGACGTCCTTCAGCTTTGAGAACCCCCCCACAAAAGTTATATCAAAATCCACAGCTCCAGTGAGAGTAGTATGCTGTGGCTTTTGCTAACAATTTGTCATATAGATTTCCATATTCATAATTCAAAGTTTACGTGGGTTACAAGGCTTTGGATTTTTTTTCCGCAGGAGCAATTTAAGTTTCATAAAGAATTAGATTTAAAACAGAACAGTGTAGCCTAGAAAATACTTACTTTTCTGTTCGACTCAAGCCCAAAACTTTTGCTCTATGTGTATAAACTTATAGGGCTTATTTTAAGCACAATAGTCTTGTATTAAATGCCAAACAATTTAGTGTTTATTTAGTGCTAGTCTCATTATTGTAGAATTTACGTTCTTTCACAAATACCATTAAAGCCCAGCCTTTTCCCACCACCTTGCTCATAGCCAATAATTATAAAACAGCTTCTAGATTTCATTTGAAAATTAGTTAGTTGTATTTATACAGTGGCCAAGTCACAATACAAATGTGAAACTTTTGTATTTATAGTTGGGAAGTCTCTGGCACTCGTGGTAAATCAATTGTTCCAATATCACTTGTATTTTTCTCAGTAAACTTTTCTTCGAGACCCACTTCCAATGTCTCTCTCAGTTGTTTGGACAGTAGGCTCATGCCCCCCGTTCTTTTTATGGACTTCAGTCACCATAGCAACTGGTGACTGGTGTCACCCTTTCTCTCGATTTAAAACTCATCATGGCTGATCCAGTGGGGGTCAGTGTGTCCTGCTTTTATTGATTCTTTGATGCAATTCAGCACAACTGTTGTTCACCGTAAGAACAACAGCTTCATAGCCTTACAAGTCAGAGTTGATCATTTTCATTCAAAGTCTTGATGACTGACAGGTATTACAGGAATTTTGCTAGACTTTCAAATGAAAAGCTGCTTATCAGGGCCTGTAAATACTGCTGGATTTTCAGGACTTTCAAAACAAAAGCTCACAAATATTAAACTGGCCTTTCAACAGATGTTATTTAGTTGTCACTTTCAAACAGACTTGGAGATGGATACATGTGGTCTACACTTTGTTTCATCTTTAAAAGAAGACTAATCAGAAGGTATTCTTCAAAATAAAAGCTTACACGCATTAAAACCACTTAACTGGGATAATAAAAGGTAGTGGCTGCCTTAGTGGTTCCTGTTATGACCACTATTGTATAAAGAGAATGTATTTACATGTTCTGGACTTTCAAAATGAAATCCACTTAATAATAAAAATGACATTTGAACACTTTTCCAATAGTCCGATTCATACTCTGTATGTTTTTTCACCTTTCGAATATTTTTAGCCAAATTATACTTGACTGTCAAAATAAAACCTTTAAAAAAATATTAAAGCTGAGTTTCAAGGCTTATGAAACATGACAGTTTTTATATATAATTCATTATCCTGAGGCTCCCTGAGTAGCTCAATTTATGCCTACTACTGTGGCCTTTAAAAATCAAATGTCCCTGATATCTTTTTGCTGTCTCTTTATCTAGATTTTTTTTTTTTTGAGGTACTTACATTAAGCTCCCAATACTTTTGCAACCCCCAGAAAAAAAATCTTATCATCTGATGGTTCATCATAAATCATCATCCTGTTACATCCTATTAACTGCTGACAACTCAAATGGCAGCAGGTACATTAGCACAGTTTTAGCTTTTTCTTACTTACACTCACCAGCCACCTTCGGTACATCTTAGGTACACAGATGTATATTAAGCCAAGCAAGTGGCAACTCAATGCATGCAGATGTGGTGAAGATGACAGAGGTCAGAGGAGAGGTAACAGTAACTTGTTACAACCGAGGTATGCAAAAGAGTATATATGAATGCACAACACCCCAAAACTTAAAGCAGATTGGCAAAATCAGCAAAAATATTATTATTCTCAGAATGCGGACACGTTGTACCGCACCCTCAAAGTCTCACCTGGCAGTTTTGTGGCTCAGCATCAAAATTAGAATGCAGTGTTGTGTTGGAAACAAAACAAGATTTAGTCATGATGATTGGAAATGACATGTAATTACCATCAAGTGTGAAGTTTAATTAGCGAGATGAAGAGGTGTGTGTTGAGAATGGAGAAGAGAGTGGGTGGGAGAGGCAACAGGAGAAATGTGCGTGAGTGTGTATGTGTATGTGCTCGCTTGTGAAAGAAAAAATGTTCCTGGTTAATTTTGTTGCTCTTACCCATCATCATCCACCAGTCTATCAACTTCCTTTCTCTCTCTGTCATGGTGATTATGAGGATGATCATTTTTGTTTTCTGCTCTCTGCAGGGGAGCTGGAAAAGCAGCAGGGAGCCAAGACACACTCGGTAAAGAACAACGGCACACAGCTAGAGCTTCGCGGTAAACAGGGCTCCCCATCAGGTGTGTGTGTGTGTGTGCCTACTGTTGCTTATTGAATCCCACTGGAGAGACACCAACTGCGCTGTTAATTTGTTTACCTGCTGCTGTTTTTATGAACTTAATCATATCTTCAAAAACTAGGCACTACGTGTAGCATTAACATCAAGAACACTGTGTAATTTAAGATGCGCACAATACTTGTAAAGACTGTAAATGTGCAAAAATCACCTTTTGCTAAGCCCCCCCTAGGTTCAAGTGTAGTTACTAGTCCTCCAAAGTCACATGAAATGCAGTATAGTGTTTCAAACAATGTCTTTCTCAAACTAAATTAAACTGGGCTTCTCAGTTCTAGTTCTCTCTTTCACAGCTTACTAGTTGTCACGAAATGTTATGAAACTGTCTCATTTTAAAAAGAGAACCAGGTGAAAGGGTCTTAGATCTGCACTTAATGAATACAAGCTCAATAAATGAGAATTCAAATTAGATTTTTTTGTAACAGGGCTTTTTTCCCCCCTTGATCATAAAAGAATGAAATATTCATAGTACTCACAATACTTTCTACACCAGATTATGAATTACACTCACTGGCCTCTTCATTAGATATATCTGATCAACTCCTTGCTAGCACAATTATCTAATCAGCCAATCACATGGCAGCAACTCAACTCAATGGTCAAGATGACCTGGTGAAGTTCAAACCAAACGTTAAAATGGTGAAGGAATGTGATTTAGGGGACTGCCACTCCTGTCAGCGATGAACAGGAAACTGTGGCCACAGTTCACACATGCTTTAAAATTATACAACAGGGGAAAAAAACAAAAAACGTTGCTTGGTCTGGTGAGTTTCAATTTCTACTCCAACATTCAATGGTAGGGTCACAGTTTGGCATAAACATCATGAAAGCATGGATCGATCCTGCCTTGCATCAATGGTTCAGGCTGGTGGAGGTGTAGTGGTGTGGCTCTTTTCAGTTGGCTCCTTATTAAAAATTGAACATGGTTTAACCACCACATCTACATGAGTGTTGTTGCTTTATAATTTCTTTATGACCACCCTTCCAGCATATGATATATAATATAATATGATAATAATAATAATAAGAATAATAATAATATATTATTATTATTATATAATAATGTAGTAATAACCATGTCACAGAGGTCAAATCACCTCAAACTGGTTTCTTGAACATTTGCACTCAAATGGGCTCTACATTCACCAGAGCTCAACAAATATATCACTTTTGCGATGAGAATCTCATCATGCATGTGCAGCCAACAAATCTGCAACAACTGTGTGATGCTATCATGTCAATATGGACCAAAGTTTCCAGCCCCTGCTGAATCTGTGCCATGGAGTATTAAGGAAGCTCTGCAGGCAAAACAGAATCCAACTTGGAACTAGCAAGGTGTATCTAATAAAGTGGCTAGTGAGTGTATCTGTTAAGGTTGTTGCCACTTGTCACGGTTTGGTGCTGTGGCGGGCAGGATGAGGACCCAAACGCAAGACTCACGGAAACAGAAGGGTGAACTTAAAGAGGCAGCTTTATTGCACTGTGCAGGAAAAATTAAACTAAACCAGGAACTAAGAACTGAAAAACTGGAAAACTAGGAACAAGGAACTTAGAGGAATGGAAACCAGAAACACAAAGAAACTCACACAGCACATGGAGTGGTGCAACACGACAACAAGCAGGGGAAGACTGAGGACTAAAATACACAGGCAGGATAAGCAGTAGATCCTAAAAAGTAGCCTAAAGCCATGTAAAAGTTTTGCATGAATTTTTAAGTAATTTTTAAAATAAACTTTTATTTGTCATGAACACATAGGGTTGTATAACCAAAATCATCTTGTAGTCTCTTCATGCTTCTTACAAAATGCTAAAGACATAAAATAATAAATATTGTTTTATTGGGCACTGTTCTGAATGAGGTTACAAGGTGACTTCTGGACAGCAGTTCATTGTTTGAGGCTGTGTGAGTGTGTTTGAATCATAGGTACACAGAAGGGAGAGAGGGACAGCCTGTGTTCTATACCCATCCTGATAACTGCAAGCCATAGGATATTTCACATCTTTGAGTTCAAATTCAATAACTGCAACACCAAAACACAGGAGACATTATCTCTGGAAGTTCCTTACACTCAATCTGAACTGGATCACTTGTTTCCTTAGCGTTCTTGTACTATGCTGCATCACAGCTTGAAGAAAGACACATTTGTTCCATTAGTAAAGCTTTAAAGTTGCATGAATGCAGTTGTGAGTGTGGTGGTATTTCTGTGTCATTTGTCCTCAAAAGAGAGCTTGACATCGGTAACATTTTCTTAATGTCTGAGGCTAATTAATTGCATGCATGGCATTATGATAAAGAGACAGGAGATCAGACTGTTTCATTTTAACACAGTAATGACTTGGAGGGTTAGCATTACTTATAATAGGTTAGATTTATACTTTGTCAACATTTTTCCTATTTTGCAAGAGAGGATAAGTGATAGTTTTGGTCTTTTGTGGAAGGTAACTTCCCAACTCCAATAAAAAGAGGTCAGTTACATGAATAAATTCTGATGTGGCAGCATCACAGACTATAACTACAATTGATGTAAAGTTTATGATGTTTATAGACTAGCTCTACAGTAGCAAACATCCTTAAAATATGCTGTTTATGCCATTCCTTAAAATTTCAAAAGCCTGCCATGAAAAGTCACTGATCCTAAGCTCTGATTGTACACTTGCTTTTTAGAAAGGGGTTTACTGAATTTTCACTTGCTTCTAGAAGTTCTTCCGCATAATGATTGATTGCATGCTTGCTTCAAGCAAGTCTAAAATTCCTTATCTTTATCTTGGGAAAAAAAGAGTGATTTTGCCACCACCTTTGTCCCTTTTTCCCTGCTGTTTTTCTCCCTGCAGGACACCAGGAGATAGATGACAGAAGTGGACACAATGCAGTAGAGGTAAGTGCCTAATGATAGGCTTATGTCCCAAACAACAGGTAAGTGAGTGCAGTGAGAGTCTTTGCAGTGGCAGTATCGAGGTAGGACAAGATAAACTCAGGAGTATCTTTAGGATTAGAAGCGTCAAGCAAGTGTGGGTGAAGAGTGCGTGAGAGAACGAGTGCTGCTGGGTAACGTGCAGCGGGCATGTGAGGTAACCCAATCAAACAAAATATTAGATAAAAGGACTCCTTTGTCCTGTAAAAATTAAATATGATGGCTCGGGAGAATTAATACACTCACAGCGGTCAGAGCAGGTTGTCCTCATGCTGAAAACACATCAGGCTCAAATATTATCTAGAAGCCAAAAAAAGAAATAGGTTGTAATTAGTTTCGCAAGCTCAGGCAGAAATTGTGACTCCTTTGGGGCCTTTCAAGAAGACGAAAAAAAAGGGGGGGAAAGCTGAGGACATGTGTGAAATGCATTTACTGTGTGTGTACCCGCATGCAGCACTGAGACCTTAATTAACACAGCAACATGCAGACGGATAATTTTAACGCTCATTTGACCTGGAGTGGTCACCTCCCCGCCCTTTTGCCAGACCTCTGGGGGGGGGGGGGCCCTC
>VUQG01019672.1:10090-41695 GCA_015106755.1 Etia nguti | reverse complement strand
ACCTCTCGTGTGAACATTTTGTGCAAGAAAGACAGGAAGCGGAACTACACAGTACTATTATGGCATTGCAATTACCATCCTTGAAGCTTCAGATGACCTTTATTAGCCTCTTTTTTTGTGGCTCTGGAGTTTAGGCCTGGACTGAAAAGCCAAATACATGGGGTCAATTTGACATTCAGTGGCTGTTTAATTCCACACAGCCACTGGTAATATGTTACACTGTATGTCTTTTGCTCAGGTGCTGGCTCAAGCAAACATAATTCATAAGTTCTATCAGGTGCTTCATAGTCATAATAATGAACTATTTTCAGCTTTAATTTGAAAACATGTGCAGTCACATCATTGGTGTTTTAGATTCCAGAGTGTGCTTTGTGATACAAAAGCCATTCAACAAACTAGCAAGAAAAAATTAGAAGGGTGCAAATCAAATTATAAGACTACAATTTTAGGTGTAGTAAATTTGGACATACTCCAGTCCCAACAATATTTTTTTTCATAATTTCTTTGTACAGGGTTGGCTTCAGGTCAGTCTCGTTACATTTTTTTTTTTTCATTTGTTTGCCTCAGGTCAGTTCTACCTCAGGTCAATCTTCATGGTTGTCTGAACTACCTTCACCAGCCATCTTGCTCTCTGCCATGCAGCCTACAGTAGCCTAAATGTCAGGGGCTGGTGGGGAGAACCTAGCTGTCGAAACACATTTATCTCAAAAACCAGGAGGGTCCACTCCAAAAAAGCCTCTTTA
This sequence comes from Etia nguti, assembly GCA_015106755.1. NCBI lineage: Eukaryota > Metazoa > Chordata > Actinopteri > Cichliformes > Cichlidae > Etia > Etia nguti. Next base: position 40,952 of record VUQG01019672.1, on the reverse strand, counting down.
TACTAGAGGCAGAAATCTAAGGATACCAAATCCTGCGGCAAGATTTTAATCTTAGATTTGATAAGCTGATGAGATTCTAACGTTACTATCTGCCTCAGAGCAGCGACAATAAGCCGACTGTGTTTTTACAAAATGGCTGTTTAGTTGTTTTTAAAATCCTGTTTTTGTCAGAGCCTTTAAGATTTCGAGAAAAAAGGAAGTTTATTCAGTGCTGTGCACAGGTCTTGAGCCACCCTTTATTTCTTCATATTTTGCAAGGAACATGGGAAATAGGAGTGAAGATTTATTTAAACATGTGCAAAAATAAATGGAAATCTAATATGAGTCAAAAAGTTTGTGCACGTCTAACGTGCTTGAAAGTCAATATTTTGGATGAACACCTTTATTCTTCAACACAGCCTGAACTCTCTTAGGTAAGCTTTGTTGAAATTTCTTTAAGTAGTCTTCAGGAATAGTTCTCCAGGCTTCTTGAAGGATATTCAGAGCTCTTCTTTGGATTTTGGCTGGCTTTTGTTCTGTTTTCTGTCAAGATGATCCTCCCACTGCTTCAGTAATGTTGAGGTCTGAGAGGACCTATGCCTGACAGTGTTCCATTGTGTGCTTTTATATCCAGGTCTTTCTATGGTCCATAGAGCAAGAAGCAGGGTACACCCTGAACAGATTACCAGTCTGACGCAGGGCTACTGATGATGATCTGAGCCAAAAATTTTAAGTTTGGATTTGTTACTCTATAAGACTTTTTGCCACCTCTTGTCACTTTTGTGACAAGCTGCTGGACATGTTGAGTGTAGAAGAACCAGATGTAAAAATCCAATTTCTAATTACACCTGCTGCAAAATAATGACTTTAGAGCCCAAAGACAAACTTGTGCTTAGTACAGATACATGCAAAGGCATCATTTTGGGCTTAAGCTAATGAGCCTTTTGTGATTTTTGACTAATTTTGACCATCTGTTGAACAAATCAATTTTTTACTGAGAAACCAAACTTTTGAAAGGCACAAGAAAGTCAGTTAAATCCTCACTCTTTATCTGAAGTGATCCAGAGCTCACTGGTACTGTATGCTAAGTAAGTCATCGAGAAGACGTAACTCTTGGCACATTCAAAAGGAGAAAATGTTAATGGAGTTCTTTCGCACAAGAGTCACATCAGCTACTGTAAAAGAAGGGACGAAAACTACTGTAAGACCTTTCTAACCTTAAGATACTTCAACTTGAAAGACTATTATATTGCAGGAGAATTATAAGTGACCTTATTCACACAGCCACAATTCTGAAGAGATTTGGAGGTAAAATATTTTCTGATTGACACATTAAGTGTATATGAAATTAAAAGTGGAAGCATATGTAGATAGTTGTGCTGTGGTTAAAAAGCTCAAAATAGATTTAAAAAGTCCCAAATTCTTAATAGATACTTACATAATACACTTCCATGTAGCAGACTGTGTAAAAGCCTTGAGTTATCCCTTATTTCTTTATATGTTGCTTTTTTCCAAGCAGAAAACCTAACTCCACCACATAACTCAAGGAATGAATCAGTGTTGTGTCTACATATAACAGACAATTCTGCAAAGAACCAATTTTAAATGGTATATATAGGCACTTTGTAGCCTGTCAAAGCATGATTTGTTCTTTGTTCTTTAGCTAAATCCATGAAAAATTCCAATGATATCTCATGCCTTTTATCCCCTGGAAAGCAATAAAATAAAGTTTTGCAGTGATTCCCAAAGTGATTTTTGCCAAAAACCTGGCATATCCTGTAGCGTGTCCTGGAAAAAATTTGAGAAAAAGGTCAACCAAAGACCTGACAGAGGAGCCGACAGAGGAGCTGAAAGATGTATTGTTGCATCAAATGATCCATTTACTCTTAACTGAAGCTTCATCAGAAATAGTCTCAGGCAACAGGTGGCTGTCAAGAAGCTATTCTTAAGGAAAGGACATGGGAAAAAACTGAAGTATGCCAAACACACAAGAACTGGAATAAAAATGTATAATTTATGGTTCAACTCATCATCATTATCTGTTGGCTGTAGCTCAGGAGGTAGAGGAGATCATTTACTAGATGGAAGGTTGGTGGTTCAATCCCTGGCTGCTCCACTCTGAAAGCCAAAAGCCAAATATCCCTGGGGCAAGATACTAACCCACAGATGCTACTTGATTAATCCATCAGCGGATGAATTGTGTAAACTTTAGATAGAAAGCACATGTGTAGAAAAAAGTGCTGGTGTGAATGAGGCAAGTTGTATAAAGCAGCACCAGTCCATTTACTTTGTACCAAGGTCAGGAGACAGACATAACAGTGAGTTTCTGCAGCCATCTGTAAAACATGCTGTAAGTTCTGTAATGGTTTGGGGGCTGCATTTCAGCTAGTAGTGTTGGGGATCTTCAGATTTTGATTCACCATGCAATACCTTCTGAAATGTGTCTGATTGGCATATAGCTTCATTTTCATATATAGCTTCAGTATGATAATCATCCCAAACACAGCCAATGCATTTAAAGCATATCTGATTGAAAATCACACGATGGAACTCTTAGTCATGGATTGGTCTCCCCACTGCCTGAACCTTAACATTGTTGAAGCAGTGTGGGATCATCTTGTCAGAGAACAAAACAAAAGGGAGCCAACATCCAAATAAGAGCTTTGAATGTCCTTTAAGACCCCTGGAAATCTATCCCTGAAGACTCCATCCATCCATCCTTATCAGTGCCGGGGTGGGGGGCCTATCCCAGCTTCCTGAAAACTATGGAAAGAAAATACAAGAAAACTTGTCTAGAGTTTGTCTAGAGTAGAGAGTTCAGGCTGTCTTAAATAATAAAGGTGGTTATACCAATTACTGAATTTCAAGTTCATTAGAATTATACACTCTATTTTTGCCTTATATATTGTATTTCCATGTATGTTTGCATTGGTTTACATTGCATTGGTACAGCACTGTACTTGCATAGTCTCATAAATTTTGACAGGGTAGATTTTGTACAACTGTACACATAAACACCAGCAGAAGTCTGCAACTGCTATCTAGCTGTCTAGTTACATTTGCATAACAGTTCACGTTCACTGTGTATCTTCGGCTAATAATTAGTTAGTCGTCTAGCAGTCCACCCTACTTCCACGTTCAAATGTTAGATTTTTTATGAGTACACCATCTAGGTACTTTTTGCATTAATTATGTCCACCATACACAGTATGCATTTCAGATTGTGCTCAGTTCCTTGAATTTCTTGCCATATGTTTTCAGAGATAAGCAGTTGAACCTAACTCGGAGACGTTATACAATTCTGTAAGTAGGCTGCATAAAAAAGATAGAGCAAAGGAAGAGAGATAAAGGGAAAAAAAACTGAGGGAAACTGCCTATAGAAATCAGAGTGCTGAAACAAATGGGACATCTGGAGGTTTGCATTCTAATTGATTGTTGCCTGTGGACGTCTGTGGTTGTCACTCTGCTCACTTCCTCTCCCCCTCTTCTTCCACCTCTCCCTCTTCTTCATATGACCTTGGTCTATGTTCTGCTTACCTCGACCCACAAGTCTCCTTGTGTTCGCTGTCACCGTAGTGCCACACAGTGGTTTGGAAGGGAGACACGGGGGCCCTCAGTGTCCCCTTTGGAACCACCGGGACCGTCCTCTAGCATCGTTCTTATCCCCATTCCCTACCACTATTACCAATGACGCCAGTCACACACACTGGTGTTCCCAGCATCCAGCACTGTTCCCAGTACCTGTTGGGGTGGAGGGAGGGGAGAATATTGTAGTCACAGGATTTTACACCTCCACCGATCCTTAATACCTAAGCCCCCACGCATGCCCCGTGTGTGTGTGTGTGTGTGTGCTGTGCGTTCACTCCCCCACGAAAAAAGAAAAAGAGGGCTTGACGGATTGTAGAGGAGGAACCAGTTTTATAACATTTGATGCTGTTCTCTTGGCTGTTTTCTAAACTAGGTGTCAATTCACAACAGGCTTCAGACGTACCAGCTCAGCAGCAGCATGGCTCGGAGCCCCGAGAGCGCGGCCCTTCTTAATCACCAGGGAGAGGTGCTTTTCCAGCAGGGGCCCCAGGGGGTAACCCAAGGGCCTGCGCCTCCACCACAGCACCTGCAGCTGCAGTCAGCGGCAAGCACTCCCGCCCATCATCTCCCCCTCCTGCAGCACCACCAGCCCGCTGTCAGCATGGCTGACCTGCGGCCTGAGGCACTCATCCAGTGTCAGCAAATTGTCAAGGTCATCATGCTCGACAACAGCAGCCATGGACGCATGGAGGCCTTCCTCAGCCAAACGCCCACACACCACCACTACCAGCATCACCATCACCACAGCCACCGTCAGCTTAGTCACTCCGCCATGTCCACCCCTGTCCGCTCGCCGGACAGCTCACACGGCAGCGATGGCCACCAGCCCCCACTGCCTCCCCCGCCTCCACCTTATAACCACCCGCACCAGTACATACCCCCAGACCCCCGCCTCAGTCTACACCGGACCCCAAGTGGCTCTCGGAGCATGGTGTAAATAAATGAATTCAAATTTTTCTCACTGAAAAACAGACACATACTTCCACATAAACCCTATCACTTCTCTTCCTATCTAACAGTACATATTGTACATATATACATACAGATGAAGCTATAATGAAAAAAAAAAAAAATCCCACTTATATGCATAAATTTAAGGAAAAAAAAGATAAGAAAATTAAGGTTTTAAAAGAAATAAGAAGAAATATAGTGCGTATATAAAGTTTTACTTGATTCCACATGTATTTTGAAATATTATGTAGTTTTAACAAATTTCTATAACTTTTTGTCAGTTTTAACTCTAGAGAAAACTCACTGCTATTCACTTCATGGATGGATTCCTTCCAGTTCCAGTATTTATCAACAACAACAACAGAAACACACGAATCCCTCAAATATTTTGAATTTTTCTTGTAATGGATGGAAAGACATCAAGGATCTTTTGCTTCTGTTCGCTTTTATCATCCCAAGCCTCATGCCTACTGTGCTGTATGTGCACATGTGTGCATAGCTGACACTTAACTGAAACTCTGTGCCAAAATACATATGCCTCCACTAAACACTGACTTCTTTGCACTTGACTAAATGCTAGGGCTAGAAGAAAAAAAAAAACACTACTCCTTTGCTTTGAGAAAATAGTCGTTTCAGGCTTCTTGTTCAAGGAGCAAAAAAAAAGAAAAAAAAAAGAATAGCAAAACTGATATTTCATAAAAAGTTATCTACCCATTTGCGCTGTTGCTTATTTATTTATGTGATGGAGGGCCTTCTCTCTTCTTCTCCGCTCCCCCGGATTTAAAAAAAAAAAAGCAAAACTGACATTCTCCCGATAAGCTGTCTTTGTCATCCGCTCCTCCGTTGTGTTGTGGCTCTCTATCTTCAGAAAACACTCTCACCCAATTGTTGCTCTCCATAGATCATTTTACAGTGAAGGATGACAAGAACCAAAGGCAACCAATCATATAGATTGCTGCCGAGCCAAAAAAGTTAGCCCAGGATGCTTCTGTTGATTGATGCTTGTCTCTTACTCTTCATGTCTAATATTAGTAAGCCTTTCCAGGAATTCTTGCCCCTTTTATCAGCTGATGGAGGGAAAGTTTTGTCTTGTTTTTCAACCTTTTGAAAATGTCTCATCGTCTGAAACGGCTCTAAAGCTACAATGGATTCAGATGTTTAAAAAAAATGAACAACACGATGTGCTGTCATCTGTTATCAAATGTGTCGTCGCTATATTTTTTTTTCCAGGAACTCACCCGAGAATTTCTGCTAGGACGCTACAATTTTTAAATGTCGAGATGTGTGTTTATTTTCATTTGCCATTGTGCCATCATTGTGTGTTTTACGTTGGTGGATAAATGTCGGGCAGAGTCCACCCACGAAACATCCAGACGCGGTCTCTTTACGTCGGTACGACTGCCAGCTTTTGTTCCAGATCCTTGTGACTGTTTTCTCTGCCGTGTTAACCTTTCATTTTGACATTTTCAAAAAGGCAAAAACTACATGGAGCTTATACTGCAAAAGCTGGCATTAGTGGTATTGTTTGTGCTGTTGGCTATCCTGCTTTAAATAAGAATGGAAGGGAGGGGAGAGAGAAAAAAGAATGCATTATCTGATCTCTTTCTATTTCACCTCAGCCTAGATTGTAAATACCACATTCAAAGAGTCAGAAAGGACAAGCAAGCTACCTTTAGCCTCTTCAAATTGCTATCGCCCTGTCACGCATCCGTCATTCTGAAATAGGTCAGCGACCGCCCTAGCCTGAATGCGTTCATCTTTTATACATAACCCCCGCCAGGTACTGTGAAATGGATGTTCAGTTAACTCTGTTCTCATCTGACCTCCATCTGTGTGATTTGTTGATTTATAATCACAGAGCCAATGCGGGGAGGTCTCTATCTCATCTGTCTGTCCTGTTCCACTTAGGATGTCACCCTGTAAAAAGACAGCGGTTGCACACAAACAAACAAACAAACAAACAAACAAAAAAAGCTGTCTGTTGTTGTGGTTGGCAGAGATGAGTGTGTGTGACCTACTCACAGTAGCATCCCAGCTTTCCTGTAAACAAATCCATCCTCGCTCCTGTTTATCCCCGTAATTGCTTTTGTTATTATTTCATAACACAATGAGAGGAATTACAGCTTTCAAAATGAATAAAGAGCTGTGATGATTCATTTAACACATTTACTGGCTACATTGTAGAAATTAACTTTTGAAGGTTATGTAATAAAATTTAGAAACTATTCTACTATTATGAATTTTACCTTGATTGATGATGATTGTACGGTTGCTGATTTGTTTGTTTGAATCAGCTTTCAGAAATTACATGATTAATTTTTTTTTCTTCTCATGCATGTCAGTTCCAAAGCCTATTGAACCCTTACTTCCAAAAATCTGGAATTTGTGCATGATTGACTTTGTTGTGGGAGGTGAAAATTTTTCTTTTTGTCATGATGAAAATGAAGGCTTGTGGTGGAATTTAAAAAAACAAACAAAAAAAAACCACACACACACACATGGATTTTTATTCTTTTTTTTTACGATGACAAACACCCCTTCAAATACAACTGGCTTCTTTGGGCAAATGTGTTTTTGTGCCTCGAGGCAAATCAAATGCCTCTTTCATGGCCATTTTTGCTTGTTTTGTCTTGTTTCTATGTATATTATGACCCTTTCTTTATGGTTGCACATTTTAGGTGAAAGATATGCTGCGTGTGCAAGAAACATGAGTATGAGGTGCACTGAAAATGACAGATTTACATTTGCAGGGAAACTAATGTAGCATTTTGGGAGTGTAGCAGATGATATGGAAGTGCAGTAGTGGGTACCTTTCATGAAGAAACTCACAAAAGGGCTCTGCCATACCAGTACACTGCTTCATGAATGACATGTGAATCTTGTCTGGCTTTTCACCACTGTGTTTGCTCATACTAGTAAAAGAAATACAAATAGAGGACATATTTATGGATAGACAGGTGGAAACTGAGTGCAACATGAACCATCATCTCCCTCAGTTGGCTTTAAAACCCTCTCTGTCTTTGCAGTATATCGACATGCAATTAAAGATGATTTAAGTCTATTCATCACATTGGTTTGCTTTGTTATTGGATTCCATGGCAAGACCAGTATACTCTGACTTTCTGGGAAAATGCTTATTTTGAAATGTTACACATCACACAACGAAGCACTTTACCTTCAGACACTATAAACCCAAAGGCATAATTTTCCTCCTACTTTGAGTTTTATGAAAAGTAATACAATAGCTAAAGAGTACATCGAACAATGAATCATAACAGTACTTTTATGTGAGGTGTTTGCTTCTAGTAGTAAATCCACATACTGTAAGTTTTACTTCAGTTTTATGACACCATGTGGAACTTATCTTTATTACTGAGTCTTATTGTTTTCAGTAGCAACAGGTGTTTTCTCTGAAAAAGCAAACTACCTGCCCAGGAAGAGATAGTGAATAGAACAGTGGTTGGTTTCACAGCTTGAGAACGGAAGCAAAATAGCAAGATATGTAACTTGATTATGGGGGGGGGGGCAAAAGAGAGCCAACAGGAGTCAGAAATGGTGTCCTAATAAATACTGTTGTTGCTCTGATACTCCTGAAAGACTAAATAGGAAACTTTGAGAGAATTATTTAACATTTCACCTGGTTTGTCAAACTTGCAACTACATTCAACATGAGTGGGAGTGGGTAAGAATACCTCAATGTTTTTATACACCAAGGGACAGCAAAAGAAGACATTTTTATCATTATAAATTATCTTGTTTTTGTCACAGAAATTTTGATCTTCGTATAATCTGTTGCAAATATACAAACTGCATGGAACAGCATGTCCATGCATGGAAATAAAGCAATGATGTACTGTAAGTAACACCAGAAATCATGACTGGTGCCAGTGCTGGAGGTATTGCATCATAACACCTTCCTTACTGTCACAGTGTAAAGAACTCTCAGGAATGGCTTAGCTGAGCTATACATTGAACCTGCCGAGGTGTAGCAAGGAATGCCGATTTGCATTTTCTCATTCCTATTTCAGAACACAAATCCGCACAGAAGACAAAAGTAAAATACAGAAAAGTTGAGCTGGCCAGTTGTTTTGAATTAATGCCATGTTAAAAGGACATGTTGATGACATTTTTAGAAAAAAGTCATTTTAGGAGAAAAATGAAATATAGTTGTAGTTACCTTAAGTTTACATTTATTTTGGATTTTCTCTAAATCCGCACAGGGTCAGATATATATATGTACATCCCGATTCATATATGGTTAAATGTGCCTCAACTAGATGCTTTGGTAGCCATCAACAAGCTATTTGACCAGTCATCTTGGTAGAATTGGTAGAGTTCATTTAAATGGATTCATTTCCTGGTACAAACAGAGCTTTTAAGCATAGTACACACATTTTCAATACAGTTGATGTTGGGGAATTGGGAAAGCCATTCCAGAATCTTGTCCTGAGTATTGCTCAATCGTATGATTATTATCAAGCAAATAATTTTTATCTAGGCAAAAATGAAAGATAAGAAGACAAAATCTATACACCCTGGGGGAAAAAACAGTTAAATTACCATAACATTGATGACCGTGAGGTATATATGTAAAGTTCTGTACAGCTGTATACACTGAAGTTACTGACTTCTAACTAGCTGATGAGAAATGGAGAATGGACATCCCAAGTGCCAGTGGTATACATTTTATTGACATGAACACTGAAGCAATGTCAGGGTATATCTTTAATACAGATCATAAAGTTGCAGTCCAAAGAAAACCTTGCTTCACTATATTCAGTAATTTTAAGTTTTACAAACATACTTAAGCATTAGGTGGTTTTTATGTATTGATAAAATTAAGCTTAATGAAACTTTAAAAAACCAAACACAATTTTGGAGATGAAAAGAGTGTCTTTTCTTTTTCTTTTCTTTTTTAGATGCATGGTTTTCACATTTACCTTTCTCCAGACTTATAAAACAGAAAACTTTTATCATGAAAAAAATACACTTAATACAAACAAAGACTGTTTATAAAATATGGATGTATCCAACCCATTAGTTTGTTGACTTCTGTCTCTGCATTTTTGACGTCGCCCTAGTTTACCATCTGTTTTACTCTAAATTTGACCATTATATACAAAATAAACATTATCTTGTATCAAGCAAGACATAAAACTAGTGGTTAAAACCATAAACCCATTAGTAAAGTGTTTACTTGAATAACAGGGTAATGTCATAATAAAGATTAAACAATCAAACTTCTTCTGGCAACCAGAGTAGTCGCCCCCTGCTGGTCAGGTGAATGAATTTAAGTTTAAGGCACTTCCACATTGGCTTCACTTCTCAGTTCCTGGACCTACATCCACTTTTTATAGACAGTGCATGAATATAACAAAAAAATTATATTTACAGTTCTCTAATATTTTAATCAAACTCTTCAATATACATAATTAAAAACTAAAAACAGGTATTTCAAAGCTGTGTTAGCCGAAAAACAGCATATGGTAAATAGCATGTGCAGATTTCCTTATTTATTGTAAAGATTATCATGAGAAATATTACTTTTCATTTTAGGTCTTGCTCAGATAAATGTGGCCTATAGACAATTAAAGTGATACTCTGTTGCTGAGAATAACTACATCACAGTAACTGGTTGGTTTGTTCTTCAGATGAAATATATTGGGGGTTCCCCATTAATAGAGTTTTATATTTGAAATCAAGTTTTACCAGACAGTTCCATTTTACAGTACAACAATATTCATTAAATTTGCAGTAACGTTATAAACAAAGGCCTTTATTGTGCTGCAATTTATGAAGAGCATGTGGATTTACATTCATGATGGTTTATTGTACATATGGGCTTTGTATACAGGTTTATTGTGACCTGTATCATTCACTTGCTTGCCATAACTTTTACTGAAAGGGGAACTATATCTATATCAAAAATACTTATTCATCTTTTTCTTTATTTACTTCAATTCAACTTGAAGGACGGTTAGACACTGTAGTCCAGAGACAATACTCCGTCCATCCATCCATCCATTCATCCATCCATCCATCAAATTGTTAACTTCCAATATTAACTACATTAAGTCCTGGCAGACATTTTATCTTAGCTTGAACAATCAAGTTTAGACAGGTGCTTCACCCACGCTGTCTGTGTGTGTGAATTCATCCTGCCCTGATCGCCTTTCATCCTCTTGGGCAGTTGTCATCCTCTGCCAACGCTGGACAAATGAAAAAAAAAAAATCAATTACACCAGAATATGATTAAATGATTGACAGTTATCTTTGAACCCAGGTGAGAGTATTGGGTGAAATTGTACTTACATTCACACATGAATAATGTAAAAAGTTAACAAAATATGCTCTTTAGCCCAAAGTTACAAATATCTCACAGGAATCAGCAGCGGAGACATAAAGTTGCTTTGTAAATATTTACTGTCACAAGCAATGCTCATCTCCAAAATGTACTTTCCTGCCTAAAACCAGAATAATAACGTCCTTGAGCGAAAACCATCAATTCTGTTCTTCCTGAGTGACTAGAGTCTTTATAAGAGATGAAATTCAGCCTTCCAGGACTTTTTCCATTTTTAATCTCATGCGTTACCTGTTTATTCTCTTTTCAACACTTTATTGCATAATTTTCTTTTAGCCTGAGATGATTAAAATCAGAATCTGAGAGGGTGATCTAAGACGTTTGTACCTGTTTGATGCTGCCTTTGGTGCTGCAGAACATGTAGATAACATAGCCTGGGATGAGTACCATGGAGGACATTGCCATGAGCCAGCCAATTGCTTGGCCCCACAGGGGGTACACATACTTCCCCAAGGTGAGAGGAGTCATCTCAATAGCACTAAAGGTAAACACTCCCTACAAAATAAAATTATAATATTCATATATCAATATACTCCAGTGTAGTAATTATAATTAACCTGAGGGTCTAGATAAGCTATGAAAGTTGTGCTTAGCAGTCTTGAGCCAAGACTTTGCTAGGAAAATGTGAGATGGTTGCAGGAATTTATTTAACATGTACAAACATACATGGATATATAGCAAATGAGGAAAAAACAGAGTCTAACGATGTTGAAAGTAAATATTTAGTGACTTTCTTGTAATTTCTTTAAGTAGTCTTCAGGAATAGTTCTCAAGGACATTCAAAACTCTTCTTGTCAGGTGTAATTTTATTCTTTAATGAGTTAGTGTTAAATGTCCTAGCAATCAACAACAAAACCCGAATTCCTCTGAAAATGATCAGGTACAAGGACTGAACTGAAAATGAGTGAAAATTAAAGCCAAAGTCCAAAACAGACATTCAGAAAATATGACTGCGCAACGGAAGAAAATATATTTTAAAAAAACATTTTTTATATACAAGTTTACATTTTGAGATTAAACTTGAAATACTTACAAAACACTTTCTAGCTCCTTAGATGTATAATATATAGAAACAAGGGTTGACTTAAGACTTTTGCACATACTGTAGATTGATGGGGTTTGCAGCATTAGACATAGCCATGCTTTGAGCAAAATATTACTAATAGCATGCTAACTCGCTCACAATGGCATTACTGAAATACCTATGTTCACCAGGTACAATGTGTATTTTATTGACTTGCGTGAGTTAACGTGCTAACAGTCCAGCCAAGGTTAATTGTCATTAGCTTTTCTTTTAGACCACAGGAGACAACAGACAAAGTATCCAACAGTGTTCCAGGTTAAAACAACATTCTGCTTAATCTTAGACAATCAGATTATCAAAGCATTGTCTAGTTTGCATTTTCTTCCAAATTTCCCTCAGTGTTCTTTTTCAATAGAGGACTGACTTTGCAAGATTTCCTAAAGGACCTGACCGTCCATGAGGTCAAATACAAATTAGAATACAAATTAGATCAATTCTCTACCTAAGGCAACTGCTTTAGCTTGATGGATCCCTAGATTTCCTTACAGAAGAACAAAGCCTGACTGAAAATTACAAATTTAAAGAATTAAGCACCTCTAGGTGAAGGTCATAGAGGTCAAATCCATAATCAATTTTCTCCTACCAAGCAAATTAGAGGCGTGAAGATCATCCAGCAAAGCTTCCACCAGCCACATGGCCGATAGCCGATCATGTCCTCGATGTTCTTATAAAATCTTTCAGCTCCTGTGGTATAAAGAGAGGAGGGCAAAGGGTGTGTGGGTGTTAATGAGGAGATAGCTACTGCCAGAACAAAGCCATAATGGGTGGGGAGAAAAAAGGGAAGCCAAGATGGCAGAGATTTATCACAGAAAGGGTAGCAGATAGATGTAATTTCCTGTTGAACAGCTAAGTAGGAAATTTAAATGCTGGAGTCATTGTTACGTTTCATCCAGAATGACTCAAATTATTACAAATGTGGTTACATTTAATTTCACTTTGCAATATTTGCTTTAATTCCGTTTTTTTTTTATGAAAAACAAAATGGATTTCCTACCATAAAACCAGGATATGGAAATAGTTTCAAAGAAGACGAGGAAGAGCAAACACATCCCACTGGCGGAGTAGTAATCAAACAGCTTGAACACATAGAGACCACCCTAGGAGATTTCAACACACATACAGGAACACGCATAACTACTTTAGAGACCAAATATTACCATCCCTCTCTTCATTGAATAAAATATGCATGATGAGAGTACACCGCAGGTTGTTGTGAGATCGTTTTGTCATTATGCATAATGCAAGACCTCTTTTCCCTTGTGTTGGAAAAATGTGCAAGAGTTCACACGAGCTGGGTTTTAAGACCGTCCTCTTATAATATTAAACGGTTTATACGCATTCTGTGAATGGTTAAAACCTTCTTTGCTTTGTTAATTTTATAGTGACCTAATGCAGAGTTTGTGCAGCACCTGTGTGATGTTAGAGAAGCCAATGATGAAGGAGATGAGGCAGACAATGAGGATGAAGACCTTCTTCCTCTTTCGCAAAACCATAGGATATTCATCCATCAGAGCTGTGATGAAGCCCTCTACTGTGCAGAACTAAAACACGATGACATGAAGAATGTGGTTTGTTATTAAAAGAGAGCACCAGTATCTTAGTTTACTTCATCTATAAACTTATAGCAATCACCAGTTAATCAGTTGTAATATCTCTATTACAGCATCTGGATTGTTGGTACCTGACTGTCCAGGCCCAACATCATGAGCATGGAGAAAAACAGGATGGCCCACAGCGAGGACATGGGGAGCTGTGTGACTGCCTGAGGATACGCTAAAAATGCCAGTCCTGGACCTAAATATTGCAAACAAGACAAATAATTAAAATTCTAAATGCTTTATCTTATAACATTATATGAATTACTTTATTAGGTACACATTGTTAATACCTATTTGGACCTCTTTTTGCCTTTGGAACTACCTTAATCGTTGCTGGCATAGATTCAATAAGGTGCTGGAAACATCCTCATAGATTCTGGTCCATACTGACTTGATTGCATCACACAGTTGGTGCAGATTTGTTGATTGCACCAACTTGGACCAATCAATTGGATTGAGATCTGGTAACTATGGAGGCCATTTGAGATGGTGATTCAAACTTCATAACATGGCACATAATCCTGTTGCAAGTAGCCATCAGAAGATGGCTGAGGTCATAAATGGATGGAAATGGTCAGCAACAGTACTCACGTAGGCTGTGCTGCTTAAACAATGCTCAGCTGGTAGTAAGGTGTTACTAAGAGACCTAAAGTGTGCCAAGAAAATATTACAAATAGCATTTAGCTGGAACTGTTGATGCAAAGCACAATGAATCTGTGCTTTCATGTTGTTTATGCTAAATTCTGACCCTACCATCCGATTATTGAGAATAATTATTTTAAACCTACACATAGTAGCAATTCGTGCTGAATTTAATAAAGCCATATCAAATATTTTTCTCTCTTTGACCACCGATGGGCTGTGTCTGTAAGCAATATTATATTATTATTTTATAGTTTTAAATGTTTTTTAGTTTCAAACTTCATATTGCCTCTAATATGTACATTAAAAATAATTAATCCAGAAGTAGTAAAATCTGAATAATTAACAATTTCTTATAAGTTATAAAAATGATTTGTACCTGATGCTGCCAGTTCGTGCACCGGTTTCTTTGTGATGTACGACATGAAGCCTACGATGGAGAAGATGACAAATCCAGCAAACATGCTGGTGCAAGAGTTGATGCAGCACACTATGACTGCATCCCTAAAGAGAAAACATCAGTCAAAGAAGAAAAGAACATCATAGTCTGTGCATCATCTACAAAAAAGGATTCTACAACGCTTTGGATTTCCTGCTCCTACTTGTAGACATCGTTGTTGTAAGAGTTGTAGCTTCCCAATGCGATGAGCGATCCCAGGCCCAGTCCGTATGAAAAGAAGATTTGAGTTGCTGCATCCAGCCACACCTGGGAGACAACATAGTGTAGGTACCGGTGTTTGTTTGTGAAGATGTGCGGGTGATTAGATGTGGATTTGTGCAAACTGTGAACCTCAGATCGGACGAGCTTATTGAAGTCTGGAGTAATGTAGAAGCGGATCCCATCTATGGCTCCAGGGAGTGTGACCCCTCTGAAGAACAGGATGAACAGCATGAAGTAGGGATAGGTGGCTGAGAAATACACTACCTGAAAGACAGAATGATTTATTTTTAAGTATTTAAATGAAAGAGAATTCAAAATGAAAAAAAGTCAGAAACATTTTCTAGGACTGTGTATGCTGTTTGCATATTTTTTAATACATTTCTGTTCAGATATTGAGATGGCTTTGCTTTTCAAATTAATCACAATTGCAAACACACTATTTGCTCTAAATAATTACGTCAAAAGAGATCCAAAACAGTGTACAGAAGAGGCAGCTACTGAAATATTTCCATGGTGTCTCTTTGCCAAACGCTCTGTAGGATGTGTCCCGCAGTTCTTGTGCATAATGATTATGCTTAATTGGTAATGTCCATCAAGGCCAGGGCCTTTGGGGAATTCATTTTTCTCACTGCTCTCAGATGCCGCACATTAAAATCCAATTATCCCTGGCGGTGAATGTGTAAATGTGTTTCTGCTCATATACTTTACTTGCTATAATTTGAAATCCTAGGCAGTAGCCAAAGTGAAGATTTTTCTATCACCTCTAAATTATCCAGCAGTAGTAAAATCTTACACTTTGAAGCTATTTCTATTTCAATTTAAATAAAATGGCAAAAGAGAGATTAGATGTGCACAAAAAATGACAGCAGATGCAAACATCTGGAACTGGAAAAAAATACTGTCTCCATACATTAAGGAAGAAAAACATTTTGATTTTTATTTGTCTTAACTGCGATGTGATAAAGAAAGCATACGTCTCAGTTCTAAGATTTGAGATATCAGAACATCATAAACAATGATCTTAGCAGGTTCTATATTTAAATGCAATGTTGGATAAATAAAAACAAATCACATATTAAACTGTGTCAATATTAATTTAACAAAAACTAAGCCAAAATGCAGAAGCAGTGTGTGAAAAACTAAGTGCACCCAGTGATTCAGTAGCTTATAGAGACATTTTAGCAGAAGTAACTTGAAGTGATGGTTTTCTGTATGACTTTTAAGTCTCTCAGATCATTGTGAAGAAATTTTGTCCCAGCTCTCGTAAGGTCCCACCACAGCATTTCAATCAGGTTGAGGTCTGGACTTTGACTTGGCCACTGAAATCACATTGATTTTTTTACATCAAACATTCTGTTGTAAATATGCTGCTGTGCTCGGGATCAGCTACCCAGTTTTTGACTAAGCTTTAGCTATCATATGGTTTTGCGTTTGATGCTAGAATATTTTGCTATACAAATTGGTTCAGGGTCAACTCAAAATGCCCGGGGTCCTGTGGCTGCAACCTTCTACTACTGTCCTTGACAGTTGGTATGAGGTGTTTGTGCTGATATGCTTGTTTGGTTTTTTCCTGTTGGGTTTTTTTGCAGTTTGTCTTTAATTGCACCACCTGACCTTGGGTTCAATTTGGTAGGTCCACTCCTGGGAAGACTGGCAACTATCTTGAATGTTTTGCGCTCATGAACAAGCTTGCTCATACTTGCTGATGATTAATCAAGTGAATTTGATTAGAAGCACCAGGCTTCTACTTACCCTCTTAATTCTTATGGAGAGAGTGAGTGAGGGTGCACTTTTTCACACACTGCTTCTGCATCATTATATACATATGCATGTAAATAATGACACTTTCTAATATATGCAGCACTGTTGTTCATTTTAAGTGTTATTAAAATAATTTTAAGATCTGCTACAGAGCAGGTTATCTTTTATTATATCCAGATACATAAAACCTTAGAAATGAAAGAGGGTGCACTTTTTTTTTTTTACCATGGCTGTATATTACTTTCTGTAAACTGACAATGCGATACAGTATATCTGATAACACAGAGGGATTTAAAAAACAGAGAGATGATTGAACAGAAGAGTGAGGAAATCATAAAGATTTAAATACATTTAAACAAAAACAGAAAATTAAACATAATTTTCAGTTGATCGGTGCTTCAGTCAGATAAGAAAAAAATGAAGGTTTTTTTTTTTTAATTTTCATGCTACTGTTTGCATCTCACCCTCAAATATGCTGAACGTACCAACTCTATAGCCTGCTGCAGCTAGTAGTGCTAAAAACAATTAAAAATGTTCAACTTTTAATATCTCTGAATTCATGTTTCCTTTTATTAGGTTTCGCCCACTAACTCAAGTTCAAGTTTAAGTTTAAGTTTATTTATATAGCACTTTTAAAACAACATCTGTTGACCAAAGTACTGTACAATAAAAAAGCAGAAGACATAAAATAGGATAAAGTTAGAAGGGAATAGAATCATAGAATGATAAGATAATAAAAACAATAGTAACAGACTCATACTGATTTAAAAGCCAGAGAATAAAAATGGGTCTTTAGACAGGTTTTAAAAGTATCCAGTGTTGGGGAGGTCCTGATATGCAGAGGCAAAGTGTTCACCGTAAATGCCCAGTCTCCTCTGTGTTTTAATCTGGACCTTTGGACAACTAGTAGCATTTGCTCCGCAGACCTCAAAGACCTTTCAGGAGTATACCAGGTTAGAAGATCAGAAAGATTATGAAGGAGCTAGTCCATGCAGTGTATTATAAACAAGTGTTAAAATCTTAAAATCAATTTGAAAACTGACTGGCAGCCAATGTAATGATGCAAGTATGGGAGATCTGTGATCTCGCTTGCGCGTGCCAGTTAGGAACCGTGCTGAATCGTTTTTGACGAGTTGCAGTCGGCCAACAGATGACGAGGTAACACAAGAGTAGAGGCTATTACAGAAGTCGAGGCGAGATGAGATGAAGGCATGGATCACTTTCTCAAAATCTCTGAAACAGAGAAATGGCTTAACTTTTGCAAGGAGGTGGAGATGAAAGAAGCTGGTCTTGATGACATTGTTTATCTGTTTATCAAATGTTAATTTGCTGTCAAAGATCACTCCTAAATTTCTTGCAAATGATTTTCTATAGTTTTCTAAGGGGCCAAGGTCATAATGGTCACAATGACCTCAGTTTTCTGTTCATTTAAATTGAGAAAGTTCCATCCATGCCTTAACATCTTCCAGACAATCAAACAGTCCCTTCAGAGGATTCACAGATTTGCGTTTCAGCGGAAGGTAGATCTGAGAGTCATCTGTATAGCAATGAAACGAGATACCATATTTTTTTTAAAATTGAGCCCATAGGGAGCATGTAAATTGAAAAAAAGGAGCAGGCCAAGAATAGAGCCCTGGGGGACCCCACAAAAAAGCATGGTCCTTGGGGATAATGTGTCTCTGAGTTTAACAGAGAAAGTTCGATTAGATAGATATGATTTAAACCATTCCAAAGCAACTCCTTTAATTCCAGCACATTGTTCCAGCCGCGAGATAAGAATCCCATGATCTACCATATCAAAAGCAGCACTAAGATCTAATAATATTAAAATGGCAGAATCTCCTGAGTCGGTAAAAGTTAAAAGATCATTAAAAACTTTTAAAAGAGCAGTTTCAGTACTGTGGTGCATTTTAAAACCAGACTGGAATACTTCACCAATGTTGTTGTCAGGCAACAACAACATGAGGTTTATATCATGAAAAGCTCCGAGTCCGGTCATGTTTTCACGATTAAAGCTTTAATATTCAGGGGGTGGGGTAAGAAAGAGGAGCTAATAAAAATACTGGGCAGTGTAAACCGAGTGGTCTGAGACTGATGAAAACACAAAGCCTAAACAACACAGAGGAAGAGAATTAACAGAAAATGGGGCAGAGAGACTCACCTTTCCCGTCCATTCAACTCCTTTCCAGATTGAGAAGTAGACAAGAACCCATGCCAGCCCGAGAGTGCCCACTAAGGGCCAACGTAGCTCTCCTGGTTCCTCCAGGCCATTAGACAGCTGGTGCATGTTACGCCTTCAGAAACACACACAGGCATTCTTTGAATCCAGACAGAGATAAGCACCACGAGCTTCCAGATATACCTCTTCATACATTCTTGTGCAGAATATCTTGTATTAACTTACTCCCAAAACTCGGTGACAGCGCTGGTCAAGTTGGTAGTGTCTGTCAGGCTGTAGTTGGAAAAACATTTTTCCGTGTTCCAGGGGTTATCACAGCTTTGCCAAGGCAGCTCCTGCATACACAACATACAGTATGCATGAACAAAAACAGGTTCTAGGAAGACAATTCATCGAAACTGCAAACTCACTGTTGCAAAATATATTACCTGTATCCCAATACAAAAAACCATCAGGGTTAACACAAAACTTTGTAAATTAAAAAAAAAAAAATGTCTCCTTGAGACACAGACAGCACCACAAAGACTTTCCCAAACAAAAGAAACAACGACAGAGACAGAAAGGCAAACCACCCAACAGTGAAAATGACATTTAATGAACTCAGTCTGTTTTTGACCTTCAGCTAAAAACACTGAACAACAATGACAACCTTTTTTTTCCTGCTCCGTATTTTTCCCAGTATAAGAAACTCATGCCTGCAAAGTCTTTAAATTTCTGCCATCGGGCTTCTTAAAGGCAGCCAGTCATGCAGAGAAATACCAAAGCAGAATGATAATGCAGAGAAAGAAAACCATTGCACACTGAGAAAGATGGTAAACAAATCCTAAATAACCTTACTTATGGACGAGGTGGCAGAAGTATGCCTGGAAAACGGGATAAAAGAAAACTGAGTCCAACATCTATAAGATTAATATAAACTTAGCAGGTTTCATATTGGACCCACATCAACTTTTAAAATAAATGAAGGAAGAGGTGTCAAATATAAGGCCCGGGGGCAAGAATTGGCCTGGCAAAGCCATCCAGTCTGGCCTACTGGATGGCTTTGGAAAATGTGAAGGAGGGTAAAAAACGTAAACTTTTTTTTAATTTTTAATTTTAGCTTTTCTTATTTCAATAAGTTTTACAGCTTTTTCTGGTAATGAAGACCAACAACCCTAATTCCAAAAAAGTTGGGGCACTGTGTAAAATGTAACTAAAACAGAAAAAAATCTTGTAAATCATATTTAGTTTTTATTTTGCCCATCGATATGGGAGTTTATGTTGTTCTGTAACCTGCATATATCCTTTAGCACTGACAGTGCCTTTGTAGGCGTGCAAGCTCCCAATTTCTAATTGGCATTGGCAGTATTATCTCTTGCACACAGAGACTTCTCCAGATTCTGTAAATCTTTTGATGATATTATGGACTATAGATGATGAGATATTCAAAGTCTTGACAGTTTTATATTGAGGAACATTGTTCTAAAATTGTTCCAAAATTTGTTGACTGTGCTCACTTGATACCAGCTAGACAAAGTCAATGACAAAGACTTGCGGCTGGAAACTAATGAAGTTGCTGCATAAATGCTGGATTCAAAGATAAGCACAGGTTGCCTCAACTTAGCATGTATGACAGTGTTTACAACTTCTTTTCTGTGTTGCAGTTTGGTACTGATTATGTAACATACCGAACCAAAAGAGTTGAATAAGTAGTAGAGCGCCCAAGCAATGATGATAATGTAGTAGATGTTTAGCCAGAAGGACAAAACAACTGCAGCCAGACCAACTCCTGAAGGGAGAACAAGTGTCAGTGTTGTACAGTACAATGTTTTACAGGTCAGCAAGGTTGCATGTAATGAAAAGGAAAGAAGAGGGGAAAGATACACAAGTTGCTAACAATTTTAAAAAGCAGAGATGTTGTGTGACAGAGAAAACATTCAAGGTGTAACTCATCATCATCTTTATTATTGGCAGAGTTGTCATTGTGCTGTTTCTAATGCTCAGTTGCTTTTGGCTTTGCACCACACTCACTGGCATTGTTGCTGTCTCTGCTGCCTGAAGATCTGCAATGAAGTGCTTCACTCGAGTTATTATAGTGTGGGGGCAGTGGTGTTATTGCTATCCCCAAACAGGAGAACAAGCAATTTCACATTTAGCAAGATGTCAAAAATAATTGTGGATGACAATAATAATAATAATGATAATATGGAAAGGAGCAGGAAAGATTGAGGAATAAGAAGACACTGGAAGTTCCTGTACAGGTAATTAAGATCTCACAGACTGGGAACAAGTTCAGTCACTAAAACAACACAGATTTTTGATGTATATAGCTTTTACGATGCTCATAATCCTTACAAAGGGATGTGATTACTCAGACTTTAAATGTGTGAATTCTAAATGTAAACAACGAAATATAAATCCGTATTTTCCTTTATACATTACCCTTCATCATAGGGATAAGTCTCCACACCCCAAGTCCTCCAACTGAAGTGAACTGTCCCAGAGCTGTTTCCAGGAAGAAAAGCGGTATTCCAGCAAACACCAGTGTCATAAAGTATGGGATCAGGAAGGCCCCTGATACAAACACATCAAACAGACAAACAAACTATATTTGGTAAGATCTTGTATACAGGAATTAGAAAAACTCTGAAGTTCTAATAAATTACATAGCTCTTACCTCCACCATTCTTGCCACACAAATAGGGAAACCTCCACACATTTCCTAAACCAATGGCATATCCCACACATGAGAGCAGGAAATCAAACTTGCCCTTCCAGCTTCCCCTGTCAGGAGGCTCTTCCACATTCTTCTTTTTATCTGCAGGGGGAGCCACACGATCCAGCTCCTCAAAGGGAACTGCTTGTTTGACCTCTGAAGGGGAGTTCAAGTCCACTGTACTTTGCCCAGTCTTCCCCATTATGGGACCACTGTGGACCAATGGGGTCAGAAAGCCACCTTGTCCTCACAGTCTCTAGTGTCTCTGGGGTTGAGTGCCTCACACTGGGTTTCGATGTCAGTTGGATGGATTCAGGATGATGTGCTGACACTGGACACACGTAAAGTTTGAAAATTAAAATTGAGAAGAAGAAGTTTGTTGCTGTTGTTATTATTAATGGAAATATTTGTGGCTTTGTGGTGCATATATTTTAGTGGAGGGAAATACCACTCAGTTCACAATTTATTGCCACTGAAGCAGTTTTATAGTCTTTTAGAACCCTTTTATGAACTTGGGCAACTGCCTCTGAAAACTAAAGCTAATGGCTATCACATAAATTACTGAGAAACATCTGTAGTTCCAGAAAATATTAATTAGAAAAAAGGAAGAAAACCAAACCGGGCATTATTAGAAGGATCAAGGCTCATAGAGGCCTTTTGTAGACAGATAACAGACTTGCTTTGCTTTAACTATAACCCATAGATCCGTAGGAGTACTGCTACCTAACATTCAATTGCTAAAACAAATTTTTCTCTTCAGGAATGCAAATAAAAAACTGTAATTTCACATCCTAAACAAAAAAAATTGTGCTTTACTTTTTTCTGCCTTTTTATAAAATAGTACATTTGAAAATTCACGGATAACAACAATAATTATATTTTAGCATTAAAACTATCATTTTATGAATTTGCACATACCGGTGGGTTAGTCATTACAGAAACTCAAATAAATATATAGTTTGCCAATGATGTTAATTTATGGCAGCTATAGGATAAACCTTACCCTGGGTGGTGGTCTAATACATTTGTAATAAATAAATAAATGAAGCACTGTCAATAAAATATAACAGAGTAAATGTAAAAATGTATATTAAAATAATTTATACAAGCATAATTTTTAAAGAGTTTGATTTAGGTGCTATACTTGCGTATACCGACTCAAGCCACCAAAAAGCACAGGACATGCACCACTGGCCTTATTAGACCACACAGATGGCTGAACTACATGTTCTTATCACTACCAACACACCTGCTGCACCTTTCTTTCTAGTCCACCACAGTCAAGTTCACATTGGGTCACCGAAGTACCAAAATGATGACAATTTCAAGAAATTCCTACTGTTATCTACACCTGCCGGTCCTGCTCACACATTATTGTCTGCCCAAAGAATATTACCTGCTTTTTTTGTTATAAAGTGGTAATAATTTTTCATTTACTGGCCGTGGAATGATCTCTTCATGCCTGGATAGCATTTTATGGAGAGGTTAATCTAAGCACTGGGTGTAAGTTGTTCATGTTTCCAAATATTGATTGACCCAGAAAATGTCCAAATTGTTTTATGCCAGTTGCTGGAGGTTATTAAGATTACAGCACAGTTTATTGGTATATTTCCTGGAAAAACAAGACATTCTCTGCTCAACTCTGATTTGTTTTTTCCAGGTCATTTTACTGTAGTTCCTCAGTGATGTGACACTGGTTATTGGACTTAATGTTTTCTGTCTTTTTCATTGTATTTTAACCTACATAATGGAAAGCCATAGTTCATAGGTGCCTCATTTATATTCTAGCCTTTGATGATGTTGATGAAAACTTTTGGAAACATGTACTAAATATCATAAAGAGTACACATAGTGACATGTTTAGATTCAAAACGAGCAGTTGGGTCTTTTAAAAATTAAAACAAGCAAAATGTTATGTAATCAATATGGATAAAAAAAAATTTCATGCTGTGAAATGTACCATGTTCCACGCTATGTAATTTAATCAGATTTCAGTGGGCATAACACCATGAAATGATCAGATATTCACTTTCAAATAGCTGTCTAGGTGAGAACAAGTGTTTTTTCAAAGGCAAAGGAATAATATAAAAAATATCAGACATTCCCTTTGAGGATGTTATCCATTTAATCTCAAAGTAAATCTGTGGATTTTTTGTTCTTTTTTTTGGACAGTACAGACCTTTTGGATGCCAGCTTTTTTGGTGTGCATTAGCACAAAGGTTTAGCATTTCCCAGCAACTACAAAATCAGCCATTAAAAAAGTGCGATTTAGCTTGTTTATCTTGCCATTTTCATGACTCAGTGACAAAAGGTAAAAAACAAAGCGTGAAGGAGAGGGAATGAATCCCATCCTACCTACGAGATTTCCACGTCCTTTGTCAGGTCATCAGCTTCAGTGTGCCACACTTGCAGTCTTAAAGTTCTGAAACTTCAGCTCAACATCCAAAAGGATCAAGCTGAAAAGCTTCAAACCAATCCTCCATGCCCTGTGTCTGATACTGCAAATTGTTCTTTCCTGTGTGCTGTCTGTTGGAGGACTTGCAGCTGGTATCGAGTGGTTGATAATAAAGTTCGACCTGTGTGTCTACTTTGATTACTGTTCACTTCTGACTAGTGAGGCCCCGTGGCCATCGGGGATACAGTATGTCAATTGCCTAGCTCTGGTGGGGAACTCTAGCAGCAGCAGCAGCAGTGTGTGTGTTTGTGCATTTTGCATATGTGTCTGTTATGATGGCCAAGGTCAGCTCTTGCCAGCGCCGTTACCATGGTATTTCCCAACAGAGAAGGGCCTGATCAGTGAAAGAGCTCATGGAGTTTTGGAAAATGAATCCAGCAATGGCTGCTGGCAGAGACCCTGGAAAAGTATGATCACAAATGTGGTCATGCCAGTATCAGACTCTGACCAAACTGATGCAGAAAGTGACCTAATATCCATCTGTAATGTCCTCGCTTGAAGGGGCTATAGAACACAGGGGGTGTATCAAATCAGTTTAATTTCTCCATCAAGTTTGAAAAATGACCATTGTTTATAGGATAACCAATAGGGACATGTGTATGAAAATAAACAACATGTCCTTGCTGCTTCAGTAAAACATGGCAGTAAAACATTTTTGGAGTGCATCTTTAAGTAAAGCAGCAACCCAAGGCACGTTCCCAAATTCACATTCTGCTATTAAAACTCACCACTGTGCATCACTCTCTTGTCACTCCATCTCAACTGCTATTAATTCTATTTATCCCCACAATTAATCTTAAATAAGCTGCTTACAAGCACAATTAGAGAGTCATAAAATTGGCAATGATATATATTAAGGTCAGCTGCTCATTCCAGCAAGAGTGTGTCACATTGCGAGTCTTTAAATACATATATATAAGACTGTTTTCATGCTTTTTAGGATCTAGTACCTATACTGCCTTGTTCTTATTGGAAAAGGAAGTCCGCAAAAGTGCACAAAAAGGCTACAATAATGATAGAGTGATGTTATCTACATTGTCTTTTTAATTACTCAAGTGACAGTAAAACATTGTTGCCTTTATTAATAATAGAATTAGATAAGAGATGTGAATTTCTTGTTTCTCCTGGCAGGTAACCTCCTGGCTTTAATATCTGGTCCAGATATCCTATCACCAGCCAATTACAGTGACTAATGAACATTCCCACAATGCCCAATGGTTTGCTGGTGGATCAGGATCACTGATAGACTCAAGGTTTCAAAAGTGAGAGATTAGATCATATTAAGGCTTAATTACACCCATAGTTAGTTGTTGCCATCAAGAACAGATTCAGTGTAATCTCTGCTGTGGTTTATTGCCCATGTGGACCCACATGGGGATAACTGGGTGAATTGGAGTTGTCAAAGCTGGTTTTCATCACTCTGTTTACAGCGTCCCCATGATCAGTGCAGCCTAATTATAATTCCAGGGCATTTATTGCCAAAGATAATTGAGAGCGATTATATAGACAACAGAGGCAGAATATCAAAATAAGCAAATACATTTTTAAAAGGGCTATCTTTACCAGAGTTGTTAGGATTATTTTACAATTTGATTAATTTTAGTCACACTTTTTCATAATAAAATAAATGTCAGGATTCTTTTTAAATGATATAATGAGGAAAAGGGCAGAGAAGGCTGCAAAACACAGAGGAAACACTTCATAATCATAAAGGGAGAAGTTAACGTTTTGCAGAGATTATCATGCTGCCCAAAAGTACAGTTTATCACCATAAAAGTGCTGCAGTGGTCCTTGTTGGCTTTCTTAAACAGAAGTACTTCAGGCTTTAACACATATACAATTGCAGTTCAGTGCAATATTCTTAATAGCTACTGTTGAGCATCTTCAAATATTTATGCGTGTTATTTACAGTATGGGAAAACTATAATCTTTTAACAGCAGCCTTATCTATTAGGGTACTTTAGACATTTGCTGACTCTGCATGTTTAGATAAACTTCAATAGTAAAGTAATTTGTATGTATGAGCACTGTTCCTGTCACCACTTAATGAGTGCCCGTAGCGACAAAGTGGTTCTCAAAAAGCTGATAAATGGTTCATATACAGTTCGAAAATAAATCATGTGTGCTGTTTCAAAAAAGTTAAACTCTGTAAATTCAAAACTTTCTTTAGATGGCGTTCTGTTGCAGTAAATTCTGTGTGGTCAATAGGTAAGGGATGTCTGATTGATTCTTTTTAAGTGTTTGTCTCTGTGATGACTCAGCATTATTTCATTGCAGGAAAGTAAAGCAAAGTAGTGACTCACACATAAAAAACCTGAGAAATCAGACCTTTGTAAAAAAAATTTCTGGAGTACAAATTGTTCCCAGCTTTGGTTCATAGTGAAATATCAGATTTAGTTCACTTTGAAACGAAACACTAATGGATGCATGGATTGGTGCAACATTTTTAAAGACACATAGCTGATTATGAGTCCAAGTGGTACCATCATGTATCCTTTGAAGCGCAGGAAAAGAAGGCTGCATTTGAAGGAGTCTTTGAAATGGAACATGACCTTCATCACCCCCACCGTGATGCAGTAAACCTCAAAGGCTACGGGTTAAAATCATTTTTGTGTAAAATGTACATTCATGACCATACTCCAATAAAACTAAGTTTATTTATATTTATTTCAATAACTTTAGGGGTTTTGTGCTAACTAGCATATGTTGGCATGTCAACATGCTGGACTAGTTAACAGTGAAGCTAATTCCCATTTGCTTCAGCTGTACCTTGAGCTGTGTGCTAATTAGCCAATGTTTGCATGCTAACATGCTACATTACTTATGTGCTTACTGTCCAGTTTGAGGAGGGATACTCAAAAAATGTTATGCATAGTATTACTCATTGGTTTGTGCAATATCATTAAAATTATGCTTTTCGGCATCACTCTGAGATTGTTCTCTTTCCTTTTCTCTCACCCCCAAACAGTCACAGCAGATAGTTGCCCCTCCCTGAGCCTGATTCTGCCTGAGGTTTCTTCTTGTTAAAGGAGTTTATTTTTATTTTTTATTTTTTATTTTTTTTTAAAGAAGAAAGTTCTTTCTTCCCACTGTCACCAAGTTCTTGCTCATAGGGCCCAATGTGATTGTTGGGTTTTCTTTATAATATTGCAGGTTCTTTACCTTACAATATAAAGCACCTTGAAGTGACTGCTGTTGTGAATTGTAGCAATATAAATAAAACTGAACTGAACTGAATACATGACTTATTATTACATATGTATTATATATTACAATTTAGTTAGTAAATGGCAGTGGTATATATATTCCATTTGTATTACATTACATCATTGCTTGGTGTCAAATGACAATACATTATACATTACCCACATCCACATATTAGCACATATTCTATCCTAATAAGAGACATGTTAACAAAAACCAACAGCAAAATTGGTGAAGTGAAATGAGCCCCAATAAAAGTGTTCAAAATAGTAATAAGACAATCTATATACAGTTTATCCTTTCATATTTTTATATGCAGCATGAGGCAATTTCAACCACTGCAACTCAAGTGCTGAACCATTATATCATCAAAGTAGTAGATTTGCATGTTTCAGTTCAGCTCAGTTATATGAAAAACATTTCTCAATAACAGTTTAAGGGGAAAAAATGCTGTCTTTGAGGCCTCCTTGCAATCTGCCTTTAATTCTCAGCACGTGCCGTGGCCTGTGAATCGATGCGGGGGTTATTATGAAGCAAGGAACACCCAGAGGCGATTGGCATGCATAGATGGGAGGCTAATATTACTAACATTTTCATCCAGAATTGGAGCAAGGCAATGCACGGCGCATAAATTTCCACGGGTTAAGGACAAACGCTGGGCGAGGTGCACATCAGAGAGAGCATGATTGTGTTAATGAGAGGGAAAGGGTGAAAAGATGAAAGTTGAGCGAGCTAGGGGCAGAGCAATCTCTGCGAAGAAAGAGGAGAAAAGGTATAGATATGAGTTGGGAGGCAGAGTGAAAAGATAGTGAGATAAAAATGGAAAAGCTGATATATTGCAGCCGTGCCTGGTAGATAAGAGGAGAGCGAGATGAAAAGATACAAAGAAAAGAGAAAATGACTGTAAGACACAGAGGAAGAGCGTTCCATTCCTGGAGTCAGAAAGAATAACTGTGTGAAAGAGAACTTTAGATAAGAGAAGTGAAGGAGGCCAATGAAACGTCTGCATTTACAGTTTTCTTGATACCAGAATGCAATACAGTTTCACGGTCCTCACTAAAAAGTGTGTTGTCCCCCATGGAGATATATCACAGCCTCGTTTTAATTTTATTCCTCCATTAGAGCTTAGTCATTTTTATCTTTGCAAGTGTCTCAAATGCTTTTGACCTCGTTATGTGCTTTACTGATCATCATGTACCATATAAGCCCGAAAGAAGTAAAGAGCCTTAAAAACCTCAGCTCATTCCGTTAGAAATCTGCCACTATGATGCATGATGTGTGGCCTTTATCTTAAGAATGATAGCCAGAGATTTTTTTCATTATTTTCTTTCTTTCGTTCTGTCTTTTTTCTGAACAAAGCTAGCAATCAACAGCATCATTAAACATCAGTGAAGAGACATTGGCAGAGAGTGACAGCTATAAATGTGACACATAATGATGCATGTGCAACTGAAAATGTCATTCATCTCGAAAATGTCATAAGTATTTATTAGGAAGCGTTTTAGATCCATCTACTGATTTTCTCGTGGCTACCTCCACCCAGTTCCTATTCCTGGTAGGACATGCCTCATTCAGGAGGGGCCTAGGAGACATCTATTCAGATGGCCGAACCACCTCAACTGGCTTTCGATGTTGAGGAGTAGTGGCTGTACTCTGAGCCCCTCCCAAATGGCAGAGCTCCTCACCCTATTCTAAGACTGAGCCCAGCTACCTTTCAGAGGAAGCTTATTACCACTGCTTGTATCCGCAATCTCATTCTTTTCAGTCATTACTCAGACCTCATGCCCATAGATGAGAGTAGGTGAAGGTAGGTAAGAGTGATTCGGAAAAACCCTATGAAGAAGGGTTTTTTGAAGATGAAGGGGGAGTGCTCAAGACATTTCATCAGCAGACGCAGGAAAAGAGCCTCCTGGATCTTGAAAGGATCTATACACCCAGCACACACTGTTTGCCACTCTCCCCTTGGGCAGGAGGCTGCAAAGCATCAAGAGCATAGCCACCAGACTGAGGAACAGTTTCTTCCTCAAGACTGTAAGACTGTTGAACTGTAGTGGTCCTCTGTAACCTCTGCTGCTCCCAGCCACAAAGAACTTTTACACTTTCCACTGCATACAACTCTGATGCTTGGAAACTGCCTTTCAGTTCTTATTTGATTTTCGTGTGTACATTACTCAGTTTTAAAAATTGTTGTTTTGTTGTTTTTGTATGTATTACTCTTGATGTGTGTTGTGGTTGTTGGTCTTAACCAGGAATTTTGTTTCACTTCATGTGAATAAATGTGCTGGAATAACAATAAAACTCATGAGTCCTAGAAGTTGCATGAGGGGTGGCCGTGCCTCAGTCTGCCCCAAAGATCGACATGAGCCGGTCGTTCTGGGGACCCACTATGCAGAGGAGGAGTGGTCGTTGGAGGCCCTCGCAGCCAATGCCCAGTTGCTAAATGCTGTTGAGTTAGAAACAAAACTTTTTTTTACAGTCAGTTTTGTGTTTTAAACATTGTTAATTTAACCTAAGCAAGCAACATGCCCTTATCAAAAGACTTTTAAGCTGTCACCAAAACCAAAGTAGACCAAAGCTATTCAATTTAATCAATTATGAAATCAATCTATTCTATTTGGTTTCATCAGACTAATTATATGCAATTAAAAATGCACGGATCTTATATTAATAAGTAACCTACAGTGATTCTTTCCCATGCTATTAATGTTATTGATAATGTTGCAGTATAAAATAGTGTGATACATACCACAAATTATTAGTAGTTATAACACCAAAGTTCAGTAAAGAAGATCTGTTAACTCACATCTACCTTTATTCCTGCTGCGCTTTTCTTTCGCTCATCAGCTCTTTCACAGTGTCACACTCCCCTCATTACTAATTTCATCCTCACTACTCTGATCCAAAGATGATCTTGCCTCCCTTCCGAAAGCCAAACTTTCTCTGATCCCTGTTCTTTAAAACTCATTACTATTCTGTCATTCTTACTTTCAGACCATCATTCGTGCAACCTTTCTCCTCCTTTCCATCTTCATCTTATCCTGGATGTTCAGAGAGTCTTGTCCAAAGTCTCCATCAGCAGTCAGCTTGGAGTGTAGATACTCCAGGGTCCTGTCCTATTTCCTGTCTTCAGCTATGTAGCAGTCTGATGGCCAAAATACTTTTATTACTCGAACTCTGCTTTCAAGTGATGTCTCCTTGCCGAAGTACTTTCCTTGGCCATAAAGAGATAAAAACCCAAAATGAATTCTGTAGTTCACCGTGAATCCTGAGGGTTATTGACCTTTTGGAGATGCTCTTAGCCATATATGACACGAACTACTCGTTAATCTGTGATTATTTCATAAAATGGATTTACGATCTCTGTCTTAAGATGCTTTTTGGAAAGGGGCCCAGGACCGGACAGAAGCCAATGGTTCTTTTAGAGGGGTCTGAAACTAACAGTTACATGGAGGCTATCTTGACAGAATGAACCACTCAAGACAGAGCTGCTTTTAAAATCCTATAGACAGTGCTGTGCAAAAGTCTTAAGCCATCCTTTATTTCTTTAGATTTTGCTAGGAAAATGGGAAATAGGTGCAGGAATTTGCTCTGGAAATCATATAGGCGCATTCCACTTGAATACCTTTTTTTTTTTTTTTTTTTTTTAATTTTCCCTTTTTTTTTTTTTTTTTTTGTATTTTTGTTTTTTTTTTTTTCTTTTTTTA
>VUQG01019672.1:0-10070 GCA_015106755.1 Etia nguti | reverse complement strand
TTTTTAAATTTCCCCTTCATTTTATGAAATTTGGAAATGTGGAGTTTTAGTTGTCAGCATTTATCAATCAGCAAGAAAAAAAATTTCAAATGGGAAATTTTTTTGGAGCTTGATTCATACACTGAATTAAAGGCCCTCTAGTTCTATCCTGTTTATGATTTTAGTAATCCATTGTTACATCTGTTTCTTATAAGTCTCCAAATGTTATGGAAATAGAAAACTTCATTGCCTAGGTAGAGATTCACTTCGGATAAAGGTTGTTTTGAAAGTGTGACATATTCCCATGTCATCTATTAAAAACCTCCCAGCCTTTTTACCTTGTAGTGTTTATATTTGTTTTGACATGTGTGTGCGAGCGTGTGTGTGTGTATTTGAGGGGCGAGGGGTGGGGGTGTAGGGGGTATGATCTAGTCATTTCTTGGCACCCATGGCATGGGGTTTAGGTTTTCCATTACAGTGACTCTGGTTCAGTGTCACAGTGGGGTAGTGGATTATTATCTAAAGCCCTGTGGGTTGATGATCTAATTTTAAATACAGGAAGTCCTGCACCACTTGCAAACCTATATTTCTATATTCGGCCTCAGGGATCCTCTGCTTCTAATATAAGCACAGAGCTATCAATATACAGTGCATCGATAAAAATATGCAAAAATCATGTACAATATTAGAATCACTGAGAGGCAAAAATAAGAGCAAGGCACATATTAGAGAACAAGTTGCAAAGTTCTTGGAAGTAATGCAAAGAAAAGCCTTGGTCTGAATAGACTCCATGTGTGAGTGGTCTGAGTGATGGGGGTTACTCAGAACATGGCTGAAATTGCTGAGGTGGGTGGGCAGGGGTGGGGTGTGAGGGGATAGTATTTATTGACAGTCTGAATGGCCCAGGGGAAGAAGCTGTTTGTGAATCTGGACACGTGAGACCTGCTTGACCTGAGGCGCCAGAGGGCAGCGGATCAAGCAGGTGGTGGGCGGGGTGCAAGGGGGTCACCTATGATGGCCCTGGTTTTCCTGAGACAGGAGGATCTGGCGATGGCCTCCAGGGATGACAGAGGGCAGCCAATTATTTTTGGGCAGTGTTAATTACCCTCTGCTTCCTGTTCTCAGTTGTGGCCACTTCAAACCATACATCCACACAGTAGGAGAGCACGCTCTCCACCGAGGAGCGGTAGAAGCCCAGCAGCATCTTCTGGTCCAGGTTATTCTCCTTCAGCAGATGGAAGAAGTGCAGCTGCTGCTGGGCCTTCTTTACAAGGGCGTTGGTGTTGTGGGTCCAGATGAGATTGGCGGAGATGTGGGTGCCCAGAAACCTGAAGGTGAAGACAGATTCTCCATTCATATTGAGAGGGGAGTGGACCTGAGTATGACTTCTTTTGTTTTAAAGACATTCAGCTTCAGGTTATTTTCTGAGCACCAGCAGGACAAGTTCTCTACCTCCGCCCTGTACGCAGTCTCATCTCCATCAATGATGAGCCCAACCACGGTGGTGTCATTGGCATACTTGACGATGACGTTGGTTAGGTGGGTTGGTGTGCAGTCATAGGTGTACAGGGCGTACAGTGGGGGGCTGAGAGCACAGACCTGTGAGGATCCGGTGCTGAATGACACTCAGGAGTGAGGGTCATTTTATGTCAGTGTAGGCTGAGCGGGGGGGACTCAGGGTGACGAGAGGTGGAAGACAACTGGGCGGAATTGTCAGTTAATTGAATGCCAGTTTGGATCACACAGATGAATGAGCATGGCATAATGACAGAGCATTAGCACATTCACTAGTCACACACATCCAGTGCCATCACACATCAACGCCGCATTATTGCCTTCTTGTAACCACAGACATGCATGACAAAAAACATGGTAGGAAGATAAATGTAGTGCTTTTTTTCTTGATACAAAACAGGAAACATGAGTTTAATTGACTAAACTGACTTGCATAGAATAGACTGCAATATTTAGCGTGTTGATATATTAAAATGTCATTTCTTGCACAAGCTACAACATAAAACACAAAATCATCCAAATCTGTCCACTTTTATTGATTGATTTGACAGATTACAATGTTTTCAAAAAAAAAAAAAAAAAAAGTTTTACAAAATAGGAACCTTTAAATTCATGAAAAAACTAGTACAATAAAATAATCAAACAATTCATATTCAATGTGATTGGCCTTAATTTCACTGGATGTGACAGCTCTGTGTGTATATTGCAATTAATGAAGACAACAAATTGGCTTTTTTCTGGTGAAAAATTGATCAGAACTCAAATTCTGAAGTGTTTTAATTCATTATATTTTAATGTGATGAGGCACAGATTTTGCATGTCAAAGTTGAGGTGCTGGTGTTTGAGAGGTGCAGGTCACTGGAGTAATTTATACATAAGCTAAACTATTATTCCTCATGATTCCATGAGCATTACAAAAAGCACAACGTTAAATCAGCAGAGTGCTCTTTCAATCCAGTTACAGTATGCAGGATTAGAGGTATACAGGTACAATGCACAAGACTATTATTCATAAGCAAAAAAATAGTAAGGTAAAAACTCATCAGCAAACATCAAGCACTACCAGGTTCTTCCATTACCAGCTTGTCTTCTCTATAGTCCACCCTCCTGTCTGGCTGCCCCTGTGCCTTGACTATGACATAATTAAACAATGTGAGCGCTGGGTTGTGTGGCCGACTCTGGCGCAGGTCACTGGATGGTGTACTCATGTTTTCGGGATCCTGATTGTTATTAGAGAAATGCAATTAATGTAATGAGATAGTCACACCAGAGAAGAATCTTACAAGTGCTGAAAAATACTGCTTTAGCTTTATCCTATTTAATAATTTGTATAAAAAAATATTTAATTATAGTGATAACACATCTCATTTTAGGTGCCTTTCAAAACACTCAAGGTCACCTTATACAGAAGAGTTAAAAAAATAAAAATAAAAACAAGAAGATCTGAGTTCACTCACCCTATATAGTGAGACCAGAATGAATACTGGGATGCATATCAGGGGTGTAAGAACAAGCAGAGAGCCCAGTGTGACTCCCCAGGTGCCAGGTTCAAAACCGTACACAACAAGAGGCTGACTTTGTACCAGGTTATACAGCAATGTAAGCTAGGGGATAGGAAAGAGTCAAGTTAGAATGACAGATAGCAGAACAAATATGGTACCGCTGCAGCATAGATGAAACAAGATTAACATTCACCTGGAATCATGTTTCTGGCGATTCTGCGAATGTAAATCTATTTTTCACTCACTTTTAAGTCATCCTACTGATCTGCACTCATATACATGGCTGCCAGTGGAAGAATTAGTTTTTTAATTTACAGTTAGGTCCATTATTTGTTGGATTAAAACACCCTTTTTGTTGTTTTGCCACTGTACACCACCATAGCAGATTTTAAATCCAAGTACAGACTTTGAGATTCAAGGGGGTTTGCAAAAATCTAGTGTTATCTGTTCAGGAATTAAAACCATTTTTATACACAGTTCCACATTTGTAGATGCTTACATTAATTGGATGACAACGACAAGCTTTTTTGTGAATTAAAAAAATAAAATAAAATATCAATTTGCATATGTGAGTTTTAATTCATATCATATTTGCTACATCTGGCCTTTTTTGATGTTATTTATTGTTTAAAAAAATGTGCTGTCTTTTTGGGGGGGGATACCATTAATGATGTAGAGCTCTAAAAAACTAAATCTCAAATATTTATATTACACTTGCCATTACAGGGTTAAAAAGAAGAAATGTGTCATCGTTCCCATGACTCTCCGGCTGGCTCATGTTGGCCACAGGTTTTGTTTTGTTTTTATCCCTCTCCCTCTCTCCTGCTTGCCTGGGCGGAGCTCATTGTGGGTGTTGGGTCTAAAACTTAAACCCCACTGACTCAGAGACCAATCACTTGTGTACGAAAGCAAGACCACAGCGCTTTTGTCTTTTACTTGCTCCAAGGGGAGCCTGATCAGGATCTTGGATCTCCAAGCTCCTCACCTGATCCCAGACAACTCCAAACTCCGGCCCCCTCTCACAGTCCTTTTATTAACTCAGTGTTTACACAAACATCTCATTAATCATGCGACAGATAAGACACTTACATGTGAACATGTGGTGTGTGTCTCTGCGACGTGTGTGTATACGTGTGTACGTGTGTACGTGTGTGTGTGTGTGTGTGTGTGTGTGTGTGTGTGTGTGCATGTAATGTGATCATGTGATATGTGACACTTTCTGCTACACCACATATCACTGTGACCTTTCACCGTCATCTCCAGCCACTCCATATATGGCGTAACCTTTTAACGAACCAGTGTGTAGAAAACAGAGGTGAGCATTCTTGCTATAGATCTAATCATCTTGCACAATGACAACCATTTT
Source organism: Etia nguti (assembly GCA_015106755.1). Taxonomy (NCBI): domain Eukaryota; kingdom Metazoa; phylum Chordata; class Actinopteri; order Cichliformes; family Cichlidae; genus Etia; species Etia nguti. The sequence continues at coordinate 5,708 of VUQG01019672.1, read as the reverse complement.
GATCCACAGTTCTCTAACAGTGGGCTCTCGCTCTTGGCCCATGCACCTGCGGTGATTGCCACCACCTGTTGCTGATCTGCTGGTGTTCCTTATGACTATTTAACACTGCGGCACGGAGCAGTCGTTGCTGGCACGTTGAACCTCTAGTATCTCCCTGGAACTGGTGGTGGACCCTTTCCTGTGATCTCTGAGCGTGTCGGCGTGAGTGGAAATTGGAGCGAGAGTGGATGAAGAGGAGTGAGTGTCTGTGGAAGAGGAGCGGCGGAGATTGTACTGTGGAGAAGAGCGAGTGTGGATTACCTTCCCTCCACCCCCTTGAGCCCTGGACCCCTGCCCCACTCACTGTATATACATATCGCACTGTGGTTTCACGTTTTGTAAATAAACTGTCACCCTTTTGCTTGCCAGAACGCTGTCTGCGCTTGAGTCCATCTGTTAGCCATGAAAAAATGCACTTGGATCAGAAAGGTAAAAATACGGAGAACGGAATAAACATTATCTGAAGCATACCACATCATCTGTCACACATGATTGAGTTCATGATTTGGCATGGATATGTATGGCAGCCAGAGGAACTGAATAACAAAGTGTTAAGTGAAGACAGAAATAGCAGGAAGAATTCTGAAGTCTACAGGACTATACTCTCAGCTCAGATTCAGCCAAATGCTGCAAACTTCCCAGTGCCCAAATGTCCCAAAGCATATTGCAGAAGCAACCCACGAGTTTCTCAAGGCATAGAATTTTTCTTCACTGACATAGTCACATGATCTCAGCCCAAAAAAAAGAGCATGCTTTTCATTTACTAAAGTCAAACTAAAGGCATATAGACCCCCAAACAAATGTGGCTTCACCTCAAGGGAGGAAACAGCATTTGCTGATGCCCATATCTTCTAGACTTCAGGCAGTTATTGACTGCAAAGGATTTTCATCCAAGTATTACAAATAATCCCTGTATTTGCAATTATGTTAGTTTGTCCAATTTACTTTTAGCTGCTGAAAATATTGTATGAACAGTTCATACAATACTTTTGGAAAATCCCTTGAAATGAAGCTGAAAGTCTGCACTTCAATCACATCTTGATTGTTTGATTTCAAATCCACTGTGGTGGGCAAGAGAGAGAAAGCTACAAAAACTGTCCTTGTCCAACAAATTATGGACCTAACTGTATGAACCAAATGCACACAAGTGGAGCCAGCGAATTGCTTTTTTTTGAAAGTGTAATTTTACTATCAAGTAAAAATAAAAAAAGTTAATCAAAAAATAAAATAAACACTTTGATTTTGCTATTTAATCTGTTCACTTTGTGCCACAACAAAGTTACTGATTCTTTTGTATTAGCTGCCAGCAAATACACTGTGGTGGTAGCTGATTAATAATGAATGTAATCTTATCTGCAGTATAGCATTATGTTAGCAATCCCAGTACAACAGTGACTGGACACACCTCCTTAAGCAGACCAAGGCACAGAACACAGCCATCCCACTAATGCAAAGGACTGCACTGAGGATTAAACATGCTCAGGCGCAGCACACATCACCAAATGTGTGACTACATGTGACTGCTCAATGAGCTGAAAACAGTTGTCTGGTGCAGCAGATATCAACACTTCGAAAGCTGTGACACAGAATCAAAACACAGGCCAAACATAGCGTGAGCTGAAAATCGGTCTGCAGCTCCATGAAGAGGGGAAGTCCAGATTTGAAATATAATTCTCTGGAGATTTCACATAGTCTCATTTTCTTCTTAGATTTATTTGATGCTTTGTGTTTATAAAATAACTGCCTCCAGCTCTGAAATTACATTGTGCTGATCATGCCTGCAATGACATGACGTTCACGTAAAAGCACGAGCCTCACTTTTTCCTTCCCGTATGTGTATTTAAGCATAATGTGGTATACTATGGGAAGATTAAATTGGATCTCTTGCTCATGTTTGTGTGGGTGATGCTTTCTGGGTTTGTTTGTTTTTTTATGGAAGAATACAATAAATAATATGACTTCCTGTGTATTACAGAATATCCAAGAACTTTATACTCCAGCTTTTGGTGCGTAAAATTAAAAACTTGTGTTTTATTAGTCTGTGTATTTCACTGTTGAAGGAGTATGAATTTCTCAAACCAAGCTTGCCAGCCTTACCCTGTACTATCTTGATAAAGAGTGAAGTGTTAGGTCAATTTCCGATGCGAAAGTGTTAACCTTGGGACTTCAAAAACCAATAGATGATGGATATGCCCATCTCTTATAAATAGTCCATGAGTTCACTGGCAGTTGGTTCACTTCCCCAACAACTGTATCTGTACCTGACAAATGTAATCTGAGTGCAGTAAACTGGTTGTCAGAATTAGTAACAGGTATAAAAAAAAAATTTTAAAAATGAATATGAATGAAAAGATGAGGAAATTGGCATTAAAGCAGAGATCCAGTGTGAAAGACAGAACAAAGGCACAAAGCAAATGAATCAGATTAAAGAGATCTGATACAGGAGTGAAGACTCACCCCGCAAATGAGCGGCGTGATGAACAGCCAGCAGTACTTCAGCATAGGGAACGGAGGATACCCAATCATGTCTTCAATGTTGTCATAGAAACGGTCCGCGCCTGTAACATGCACAGCAATGCAAGGGAAAGAGAACTGTTTCACTTTTACAGGAACTGCTCTAACACATGGGGCACTTCATGAATATAATGAGAAGTTGAAGCCTCATCTTAATAACTTACTTAACTTCAACATTTAGCCATAGTTACTAGTTACTCTTCTGTTTCAGCTTTAAAACACAATGTTTGATCACAAATTAGTTCCATCCTGGATATACCTCATGTTTGCATATGGTATATCCTGCTCACACTATTTATTAAAGTCATACAGAACAGTTACTTCAAGTTATCGCTACTAAAGGTGGTTCTACAAGCTACTGAATAATAGCATGTACTTCCTTTTTCAAGGGACTATCAGATTTTAAAAAAAAATGTTTTCTACCTACACGACTGTAGGTGTAATAGTTACTTAAATTGTTAGTTTGGAAATCAATCTTGTCACATTACTTTGATGTAAGCAGAGTAGTTTATACGGTATTAAATGAATCCAATAAGTCTCACACAAGAATTTGGCTCCACTCTTCTTTACAACATTGTTTCACTTCAGTCATTTATGCACAGGTCTCTAAAGGTACCAACACAGCATTTTAATCAGTTTGATGCCTGGACTTTGAAACGGTCATTCCAAAACACTGTTCCCGATCTATTTCAGCCATTTTGTAGTTTTGCTTCTTTGCTTGGGGTCATTGTCCTGTTGCATGACCTAATTTTGAATTATGCATTATGAATGAACATCTCCACTTTGGTCTTATCTGTCAAAGGACATTGTTCCAATTAATAACTGACATTTGATTAGCAGCACCTGACTCTACTTACTTACGGAAACTTTCTTTTTCACATTACTATAAATATCCCCCAGTAATATCAATATATCTTGATATACAGTTTATAAAAGTAGCCTATGAAAAATCCAGTCACATTTCTGTTTAACCACCAATCTCAGTTTGGATTTCGCAATACAACGTCACTAACGCAAATGCTTATCTATGATGATTTAGTACATGAGGAAGGAGGGGGAAAGAACAACAAAAAAAAAAATCAACAAAAATCATGAAATAAAACTCAAAATGACTGTATTAAAAAAACAAACAAAAAAACAAACAAGTTTTCCAATTGTGAAGAAAATGACAATACATGGTACAGCAGTGGGTAGGTTAGGAGGAGGAGTTAAATTGGAGATGACGATTAGAAAGCAGCTCACCTTCATTTGCTACTGAAAGAAGGAGAAACATTAAAAAACAGAAGGAAAGTTCTATTAGATTGGAAAGTAGACGATCTGCAGAATGGAAAGACATCCACATATTGATTTCCTTTGCAAATGCATAATAGCTAAAGAATTTGCCAAACCTACTTAGGAAGGCAGACACAGCTCCATGAATGATACAGTAATCAACCTTGAAACTAACTACAGCTTTACGGAGGCAGAAAGAGTGTCCTCGCACTATGCTGTGTTGAGTATCTCAACACTGTGCAGACTCACTTTGAAGAATAAGGAAGGCCAATTGAATGGATAAACAGCTAACAAAAAAAGGGGGAAGAGGAAGAAACTCATCAATATCTCCATGTACTTCGGCAGAGTAGAAGAATAACAAAGAACAAGAAGTTAAGGAAATTGAAAAACTCTTTTCAGTCATAATTAGTTTCAGTTTCATGAAAGAAAACTGCCTGGATCCATAAAATACAGAGACTCTGAGAAGTGAGAATAAACCAGAAAAAGGACAAAAGATTTGATCTATTGTACACTAATGACTTTGTGATAATGCTTAATAACTAGCTATACAATCATGTCATGACACTTTTGTATATAACTTTCAACATAAATCAAAAGTCCATGCAGTAACATTTACTGATCTGCTTGCACCAGATAACGACTGTACATTTGTCAAATGTGTCTTTTAAAAACACTAGAAAATACAGCAATGGCAAAAGTTTCAAAGTGATAGACTAACAGAGAAGACATAAATATGTGTTATCAAAAAACAAATGTGGTGACATATTAGAGCAGTGCTGGGAGCATTATCTATCACCAGAGTGAAAGGTGCACACACAAGAAAGATGAAATCACGAAGAGTGGGTAAGTCTGGCTTTTATACTTTTTGTGATCTATGGGGCCCAATCAGTGCTCATAATCAAAGCATGCCTGAATAAAGCCGTAAGTGAGTGTGTACAGTACTGTGCAAAAGTCTTGAGCCAACCTTTATTTCTTTATATTTTGTCAGGAACCTGGCAAAGATACTGGTGGCACTGTGACAAGCTTTCTTGTCACGTCTTTAGGAATAGTTTTCCAGGCTTTATGAAGGATATTCAAAATTTCTCTTGTCATGTTGGATGATCTCTTTCACAACAATCCCACACTGCTTCAGTAATGCTGAGATCCGAGCTCTGGGGACCAATCTTGACTGATAGGTAGTGTTCCATTGTGGTTTTTTTCTGCAAAATCTGCTTTCAATTTTGACAAGATCTTCAACACCGCTGGCTAAAATGCACCCAAACCATAAAAAAAAAAAAAAAAAAAAGTTTTAGCCTGTTAAAACTGGCTCACATGTTTATCCCTTGAATGAAATGCCTTTTTATTTTTTTGCTTGAATGATTTATAAGTCAAGGTTAAGTGCCTTAACAAACAAATAAGCATACCGCTGTCACGGCAGTGTACGCCGGTGTGTTTGTTTATAAGACCCAGAAGCAGACGCAGAGAGAGGAGTTTGTGGGAGTTAACAAAAAGCGAGCCTTTATTTGGCTGTAAGCAGTAGCAGAACATGGAACTAAGAAACAAAGACTGAGAACGCTGAGTAAACTAAAGACTATGAAACTCAGTGAAAACACCATGAAGAAACTATGAACACTGAGTAAACTATGTAACACAACAAAACTAAGAGGCAAACCTATGAAACGCAATGACTGTGACTATGGTGATGATAACAGACGATCTGACAAAGACTGAACTGAAACATACAGACTAAATACCTACAGGGATGCTTATGGGAAGTGGACACCTGGGGAAACAGCTGACACACATGAACATCACGACGTCACAAGGGGAGTGTAAAACTAAACACACTGAACATAGGAACACAGGGCCTCTTCAAAATAAAACAGGAAACATAATGAAACGTA
>VUQG01019671.1:35265-55678 GCA_015106755.1 Etia nguti | reverse complement strand
CTTGCTCCCTTCACACCAAATGTTTTCAAATGGAGGGAAACAAGTTAAAACACCACAACAAAATGCAACAAGAGAGACCATCAGCACATGCTCAGGGGAAATAACAGTAGCTGGCAATGGCCATTGAAAGTTGCAGCAGCAAAATAGAGGTGTTTTGTCTTTTTCTTTTCTCTTCACCCTCTGTGACTCTGGGCACTTTGAGCTCATTGTCATAAAAATGGAATCTGTCACCCTGCTATAAACCTCAGTCAAGGTAGAAAAGAGAACAAAGAAAGACGCTTGGTAGGCAGCCACCTACAGAGCTTCTCTAAGTATACAAGCATGAAAAGCCTGCAATTTCAAGACAAGGCTGGTGCACGGTTATTGTTACTTTTAGCGGTATGCAAAGGTACAGATGTCATTTCAATATGTCTCGGTTTGTAATGGTCTGAACTGCTATTATTTACCATTGTTTTTCATTGATTTAAAAAAAAAAAAGACTAAAAAAGATAAAGCTGTGTTAGTTATCTTCAGAGAAATGTAATCTGTTAGCACATGTGGGTAAAGTTGTTAAAAGGACCTGTAAATATATGTGTACTGTAGAACAATCATATATTAAAGTGTTTTTACTGATTGAATCGATTTGCTAAATTGCCCTGGATTGAAATAAAAAGAGAAATTTAAGATGTAGATAAAAAGGCAAACATGACATTGTGACAAGTATAATAAACCTTGGTCTTTTTTTTCATGAAGTCATAGCATTCAGAGTATTACTACGTAAGCACAGTGTACCACAAACATACACATATTTGTAAAACAAAACAAATTGACCTTGGAAAAAAAAAGAAACATAGAACGGTGGGTTGATCGCTGCTACTGTGAAACTGACTGCACTGTGAAAAATGTACTTGAGCTTGAACAAAATATGTAAAAAATTAAGCAACAGTTGTCCAAGATCGGATCGTGTGTGTGTGTGTGTGTGTGTGTGTGTGTGTGTGTGTGTGTGTGTGTGTGTGTGTGTGTGTATTGCATGACCTTTACTCTAGGGCCAATCCTTAGTCATTAGTTGGCCATACAAGATAATTATTTGGTAGATTGACAGGAGATTTATTACATGCATATTGCCCAAATATGAAACCTATAGAGAGTACATTAAAATGGTAATATAACCTTGGTACCGTTGCCGGTGGTTGCTGGACAGTCTGATCGTTGAGATTCTTTCTTCAATATTACATGGACTCTATAATATATGGGCTTCACCTTACAGTGTAAACCACTGTTGTTGTGAATTTCCATTATATAATATATATATATACATATATATACATTTTGTTAACATTTTCTTTACATATACTAAGTATGTATGGCTATAATGTTACAATGGGGTTTTTTTAAGAAAAATAAAAGGAGTATAAAATTCTGCGATTAGCATTTTAATTTTCTAACAATTTGAAAATTTAGAATGTGAATAAAGATAACATTTAATTGTCAATTCTTAAACTTTTTTTTCCATTTTCATTGTCGATACAGTCGTAGATTATACTTACTTCATATATTTATTTAAAATATATGAAAATGAAAATGGCAGTATATATATATATATATATATATAAAGTTAAGATACATTTTTACTTTTAACCTTACTTAGTTTTTAGTCATACAAATAAAGTATGAAATATATATAATATATAAAAATAAAAATAAAAGGTATCGCTCATGCTAAGAACACCGATATAGGGGATCAACAAGAGATCTCAAAGACTGGCCAAGACTAGCTGATGAAGAACAATGTGATCTTACTCGGATGATCTCTGGTGTTTTAATTTCAGGCCACAGCGGGTGAACTGGTTGAAGGTGGATGATGATGTACCGTCCCATGCAGTTATCACCGGTGCCGATCTTTACATTGAAAATCTGAACAAGTCCTACAATGGAACCTACCGTTGTGTGGCATCCAACTCAATTGGAGAGGCTTACGATGACTACACCCTCTATGTCTATGGTACGTTCAACTATCACTGACCCACTAATATTTTATTATCTCTTACTGAACAAACTTCCAGGTTTTTTCCTTTACTTTCTGAGGCTTTCTTTCTTTCTTCAGAGGACCAGTTCTAATAAAGTATGAATTGTTGCTTCCTTGTACTCTCTCTGAGTTATATTAACATTTAAAGACCTTCAAACCTTTGGCCTTTTTGAAGAAGTTTTAGGAGAGTGAACATAAACAGCAGAATAATTTATTTGTAGAGTGATGAATGATTTTTAAGACTGGTAAGCTGTTAACACCGGTGCTCATTACTAGCTCTTGGAGCATACTGAATACTCTACTGGCATAATCCAGAGTATGCAGGCCGACTTTTAAATACGGTCTATGTTTTAGTACAGCATACTTATATAGACTTATTATATTAATATGAACAGCTTGTCACTGTATTCACTTTGTTAACCTAACTGCCATACAGCTTCATGTAGGAAATACATTACAAAAACATTTGGTCTCTAATAAGCTTTTAAATGCATGATTATTGTTATTCAAACAGGATTGTTGTTCATCTCACCTGTGCTTCAGTAACACACCTATGCTCAAGCAACTACTTAAAATATTGCTTCTCTTTTGTTTACAGAAAACACAAACATCCTGTTTCACAATTGTGTCTATGTATTTTGACTGGCTATTTTAATCAGACACATTTCTGCATACACACATTTTACATTTTACAAACTCATTCATGAAATTTAAATACTTTGCTGCAAAAATGTAATTACAAATATAAGAAAGAAATGTATTGTTAGATTGACTAGTGGACTAAAGATGGCCTTGGAATGCAAATAATATTAGACTAAAATTACTAAAGTATAACTTAATAGTTAAACTCTGAAGTAAGAAAAATGAAAAATATCAAATTTTTTTGATGGCTTTAAAAATATTAAGTTCACTAGGTAGTGTGGATTAGGTCCAGATTTCTGAATTTAGCTCTGAGCGTAATAAACTAAAGTTCTTGTTTTCTCCAACTGCCGACCACCTTCTAGTGTGGTTCTAGGGCCTACAATAATGGCTGCAATTCCCTTGAGTGTGTGGTTTGCTCTAGAAGTAAACATCACGACATCTGCTTCATTGAGTTATTGCATTTCATTTCTAATATACTGGTCCTGAGACCACAGAGTATTATTACATACTAATATAGCTTAAGTGAGTTTCATGTATGTGCCCTAAAATTTGCCTTAAATTGCTTTATGATCTCTACAACATATACCACAATAATACAGGTAAGCAAAAATTACTTTTATATATGATGCAAAGTATCCCCTCAGCTTGCTGCCTGTATGTTGGAGTTGCTTGAGGGTGCTCCACCTGTGGACTCTGTTGTCCTTCTGATAGACTTCAGTGCTCATGTGTGCCACACCAGTGAGACCTGGAGGGGCATGATTGGGAGGAACGGCCTGCCAGATCTGAACACGAGCAGTGTTCTGTTACTCGACTTCTCCGCAAACCACAGTTTGTCCATAAAAAACACCATGTTCGAACATAAGTGTTTCCATAAGTGCACGTGACACCAGGGCACCCTAGGCCACAGGTCGATGATCGATTTTGTAATCCATCATCGGTCTTCTACTCCCACATCTGGCAGAACTTCGACAGCATTCCGAGGGAGATTGAGGGAGGTCGCTGAGGCAGTTAAACAACTCCTTGCTGGCAGGGCCCCTGGAGTTGATGAGGTTCACCCTGAGTTTTTGAAGGGTCTGGATGTTGTAGGGTTGTCTTGGCTGACACGCCTCTACATTGTTGCGTGGAGATCAGGGGAGGTACCTCTGGATTGGCAGACCTGGGTGGTGGTTCCCATGTTTAAGAAGGGGGACCAGAGGGTGTGTTCCAACTATAGGGGGATCACACTCCTCAGCTTTGTAGCAACGGGCCAGACACCCGTTGCTACCCATTGCTGATCTTTATACAACCACTGCAAGAGCTTGATCCGCATAGCCAGCAATAAGTCGGACTAATTCCCAGTGGGTGTTGGACTCCAACAGGGCTGCCCTTTGTAACCAATTCATTATTTTTATGGACAGAATTTCTAGGCGTAGCCAAGTGGGGAAAGGCTTGGGAAAGCCCACTCCGGGTCAGGGACAAATTACTGCCCCAGGTGGAGGAGTTTAAGCATCTCGGGGTGTTGATCACGAGTGAGTGGGGATTGCTGTGGCCGCAGTGAGGCAAATGCTACACCAATCCATTGTGGTCAAGAGAGAGCTGAGCGTAAAAGCGCAGCTCTCGATTTACAGGTTGATCTACATCCCTACCCTTACCTATGGTCACAAGCTTTGGGTAGTGACCGAAAAAACAAAATTGCGAATACAAGCGGTGGAAATCAGCTTTCTCCGAAGCGTGGCTAGCCTCACCTTTAGAGATGGAGTGAAGAGTTCGGCCATCCCTGAGGAGCTAAGTAGACCTGCTACTTGAGGTGGTTTGGGCATCTAACAAGGACGCTTCCTGGGCACCTCCTGGGTGAGGTGTTCTGGGCATGTCTCACCGAGAGGAGGCCCCGGGGCACACCCAGAACACGCCAAAGAGATTATATCTCTCAGCTGGCCTGGTGTTCACCCGGACAAGGTTGAGGAGGTGGCTGGGAAGAGGGAGGTCTAGGCTTCTTTGCTTAGGCTGCTGTCCCCCTGGCCCGGCCCCGGGTAAGCGGAAGAAAATGGATGGATGTATGGATATGATGCAAAGTGTATACGGCTATATGCTATCTTTTCATCCCCCAGCTGGGATCAATGGATGAGGGGTGTGCATTCCGTTAAGCACTGGAGCTCCTGTCCACACACCTGGGGTTATACCACACCAGCTTCAGCCAGTTTTACTCATTTCTATTGCTTCCGTGTTGGTCCCTTCTTTTTCTGTATGTATTTCTATCATTCTCATAAACATATTCTCAACATGTTTTTGTATTGTTGATACCAATAACATTTTATCCCAGAGCAAGGCATTATACTCTAATGCGCTCATTTTCCCTGACCAAAATTACTTCTCTATCCCTTTTGGTAGACCCTGAGCATGCAGAGAAATAATTTGGCTGCTATTGTCAGATGGAATTAGCAGAGTGGAAAGGCTTGGGTTTTTTTTATGTGGGGTGTGGGGTGTGAAATACAAGTTCAGTGCCTGATGGACACCAGCTGAAAAGATGTTATTTACAGCAGAGCGAGCTGCTGTGCTAATGATGAGTACACTAAAACAAGAGAGGTACCATTGCAGACCAGGAAATGGCTCACTGCCACCTGCTGTATTATATTTATTAGTTATTATGCTAGCTGTGTCTTTTCCAGAACTAGTTTTTTTTCCTCTTTTTTTTCCAAGGATAGTGTGAAATCACTGCTACCTAGGTATAGATATGGTAAGTGATTTTTTTATTGATACATATTTATACAAATTTATAAAATTTTGGACTGAAAAAACTTTTCCACATTTACTTAGCCACTAGGGCACACCAATTGGTAACGACTGCAATTGAACTTCAGTAATTTGTTCATGCTGGAGAGGCGGTTGAAATCACGTCTAAAGCCTCCTGCCAGAGAGGCAATCTCTCTCCACAGGCATTATACTAAATAGTTAAAGGATTAAATACTCCATCCTGTAGGGAATTATGATACTGAAAATATTTTTTTAACTACACTTATTCAAACGAAACATTTTTTTTTAAAATAAAGTCATGCTGATGTGATTATCATAATGGGTTATTTTAATAATTATATATTGCACAGAACTGTAAAAACCTTTGTAACAGATGTAAGGACATAGCTGACGCTGTAATGTGATTACTAGTACAGTACAGTACTTTGAAAGAAAAATAGTAAATATAGGTCAAGATTTAGCTACATTTTTAGTACAGTCATCGAATGCATTCCTGCATTATAAAAAATGCAATGTGACCACAGTCACATAGTGACACAGTGTTATTTTGCAACAATGTAACATTTTCTACTTTGTAACACAGGCACTAAACCTAAAAAGTGGTTGTCTATGCATGCAGGTGTGTTTGTACTCAATTACAACCCAGATAAAAGTATCAGTAGCAGTAAAAGTTTACCTTAAACCCATGTTGTCACTCAGTAGCAAAATTCCTAAATTACAACTTTGCATTCAGTATAAATTTTGTGGTATTTATTGCTGGCATTTTGTGCCTCTCTCTCACTAGTCCTAACCAACAAAACCCCATGGTGAGGGCTGCAAGTCGGTCTCTCTTATCCACCCACACTCCCCCTGGTGAGAGAAACACAAAGATAATCATGGTGCAACATGTGGGCAACTAAAAGCCTTGCACACAAAAAAAGACATCTGCCATTAAAACCACAGAAGACCTCCATCCTTTTAGAGCTAGTCTTTTGATGACTTTGATGTGTCCGTGGGTCCCACACTCCTAATGCCTACAGTAATTCAGCAGCCAATCGTGCCAAACATTCACCTTGCTAATGGGAAGACAGGATGTTGTGGTAGAGCTGTCAGAAGCTGATTCTCACATTATGTTTCAGAGCTCCTTCCAACACACATATGCACACACACACACACACACACACATGCACACACAAGCATGCCACCTGCTGCTCCAGCACTATCAGCACCATAAAAGCATCTCTGCAGTCAACCTTTTACGTCAGCAGTAGCTTTAAGATGGGCATGGCTCTGCACAAAAACATGACCCCTATAGGCAATAAACTGTTTGAGTGAGTCACACTGACCTCAGCTTTGTTCTCTTGTTTGTGTTCCGTTTAGATAAAAATGAGCTCTGATGCATATGCCCATTTGATTTTGGTTCGTTTGGGTTGGTGCGATAGCTGCCAGTCACACTGCAAGAGCTGTCAGTTAAACTAAATACATGGATCGTGACTACGTGAAAAATAGCATTCCACACAGCATTCCACTGCTTGCTGCCAGACTCATTGCAAGATTCATTTGAGATGGTACAGAAAAATAGAGCAATCATTAAATTTCATAGTTGGATATTATTTTTGTAGCAAATCAAAATCCAGATTACTTTAAAAATCATTAACTGATTGTTAGTTGTTATGGCTGTAATTTACAGTATAACAGGAATATTATAAGCTTATAGTGAAAATTAAAAGCCAAAAAAGACTTCTCACCAAAAATGTTTCTGGTCAAGTTTGTCCCTTGCTGTTCTCTGCTTTTCAAACAACATCCCAGGAAATGTTAGTTAAATGTAAAATGTAAATGATAGCAAACTATTCTCACATTGTAAAAATGATTTAATATTATGTATACCAGTGTGATTTGTGAAGTCCTGTTAGCCTCAGACAGAATGTTCTTATCATTACACTACACTTCCAACTTACAGTCACTGTGCACTTTATTAGGTACGACTTGCTAGTACAGCATTCTAGCCATTTTTGCCTTCAGGACTATCTTAATTCTTCATGGCAAAGATCCAACAAGGTGCCGGAAACATTCCTCAGAGATTTTTCTCCATATCGATATCATAGCATCACACTGTTGCTGCAGATTTGTTGGCTGCAAATCCATCATGCAAATCTCCCATTCCGTCACATCCATTCCGTACAGTGAACTACTTTTCATGTTCAAGAAACCAATCTGAGATTTGAGTTTTGTGACAAAGTCCTTTATCTTGCTGGAAGCAGCCATCGTTAAATGGATACACAGTGGTCATAAAAGGATGGACATGGTGAGCAACAATACTCAGGTAGACTGTGGAATTTAAATGATGTTCAGCTGGTGCTAAGAGGTTCACAGTGTGCCAAGAAAATATCCCACACACCGTTACACCACCAGCAGCACCTACAAGGGGAAGAATGCATGTTTTCATGTTTTTTCAGACCGAATTCTGACTCTACCATCCGAATGTCGCAGAACTGAAGGTTCATTAGACCAGGCATGTTTTTTTAATCTATGCCACCAACAACCATGCAAGTTTCAAAATTGCTTAGATCACCTATTTTTTCCCCATTCTGATGCTCAGTTTGAACATCAGTAGTTAGATATTTGTTGATTAAATATTCTTGTTAATGAGCAGTTAAACAGGTGTAACTAAAAAACTGGCCAGTGAGTGTGCATTGCGTCCAACCTTAGAGACTAAAGATTGGATTTTCCCTGACAAATTAACAGAAGCAAAAATACCAAATTTAATTTAACCTCATTTCTGCTGGGATTTTAAAAGTAAAGCAGAGCAAAGTCGCAACAGCTCAGCATGTTTTTCCAACTATCATTCAGCTTTGCCTGGAATAACGAAAAGAAGTTGGCTCTAGCTGTTTAAAAGACCTCTTAACAACAGCTTCACTAAAAAATACGGTTTCATGTGGCAATGCCAGACAAATGAGTCAATCCTTGATTTTAGTCTCAGCACCTGGTCAATAAGGCATACAATTAGTTATACCTTTATAATGTTTTTGTTACACAATATGTGCCTGTGAGGCAGAAAAGAGCAGTATGGGCTGCTGTTTAGTCCCCAGCCCCCTCCTTGGGATCTTAGTATAGCTCTTGAATGAAGAAGCAACAATATGTCTTGTTATTCCTTGGCATAGACCAAATGACCTGGTTTACATGTGTGAAAGCACACTTGTGTTAACAGGGCAGATTAAAGAGTTCTTTAAAATAAGTAAATACATGCTAATTGTTAGCTACCATATGTTGCCTCCAGGCTATTTCATTAAAGTCCAGTATATCATGAGATCCTGCATATATATGCAGGGTAATAAAGATGAAGGCAGTAATACTAAGCCAAAAAAATAGAAACAAATGTAACCAATTACTAGTGTTATTGCTTTAGAATATCCAGCAATGCACAAGGAGATGTCATGAAAAACCATCAATTTTATTAAATGACTTCCATAAAATGAAAATTCTCAGCCACTCCGTCAACCTAGGGCCTTAAAGCACACACATTACAGCTCTGTAACTTGCAGCTATGTAAAGTCTTCATTGGACCTCCACCATTATTACTCCCTGTGCTCCGCAGCCGAAACAAATACAGCCATATAGCCGGCATCTCCTCTAATGCATTTGAGTCCTAAATATTGTGACCCTAAGTGATGGAGAGCACCATGAGACTGGCTGACACTAACAATGTTAACAGTGAAGAAAGCAGTCTGTATTGCTCCAACTCTCACTGCCTCTCATACTTCACAGGGTAAGAAAACACAACCATCAGGGTTTTCCTTTCACAGTCGAGTGAGACCCAACGCCGAGGGGTTTTAAGTTGTTTACAGGCTGCCGCTTACCCAATAACTGAGTTCTCTTCTTCTCTGCTCCTTCACCAGCACTGGATTTTATTGCACACTAGCAGCATGTTTAGTGACCCTGTTGCTCTCAGTCATCCTTCTACTTGCTTTACACTTCTTCTCCTTCAAATTGCATGGCAGTTTTTTCCCACAAATCACTGTTATCTCTTAGAGTCGCATCCAACACGCCTTGAAGAGTGTCCCAAAACACCCTGTTCAAGCTGCCTGTGCTCTTAGCTGCTTAAATTGCACTTGAGTGGAAGTGAAATTGCAGATGTAAAATGTTCTGAGGAGGAAAAGTAATTCATCACTTCCAAAACAAATTTGCATGGACTTTATGTTTTAAATCCCTTCTGTCTGTTATTAAGACGTAACAAGATATATGAAAGGCAATATTTTAGATGTTTCTTTAAAATTTATCACCATAGGCGAGATGGATTGTGTCATAGTGGCTTTCACTCTTTAATTACAATTACATACAGTTTAACATGGACAAGGCTGTCAGGTCCTGTCAGGTGCCCATTACATTAATGAATACCAAAGTATATTTGTGCGTGTTTGTACATATTCTCTAATTAGAGAGCAGCTTTTTCACTTTTTGTCTCTGAAAGAAAGAATCCCAACTCTGAATCGGTTGTACACTGGACTCAACAACAACATGCTTTCAAGAATTGTGTTGTTGCTATATTAATTACTTTTTATATATTTTGTAAGTTCTCCGTGGAAATGGAAATCAAACTTTACAGTTCAAACATACGCAATAGGCTGATTTTTTTATACACATTCACAACTTTGGAATCTGAAAAAAAGACAATTTAACAGTTGAACCAAGAACAGTTCCTGAAGAGGGCATCAAAGAACAGGTGAAAAAGAAAAGGGCTCTAACTGGATTACCTAAGAAGACAACAAATCAGTGATGCATTTGCGCAATGTTTTAGAAAAACAGAGCCAAAAGCATGTAAGTAATTAGAGACAGCATCACGCAAGGCCACATCAACAATGTTGTTCAGCTGCTAGAATTAGGTTAGAAATGTCTGAATTTAGTTTGGAAAATATTATTGTTTTACCTGTTGATCTACATTCCTGCTCCCACCTATGGTCAAGAGCTCTTAGTAGTAGCCGAAAGAATGAGATCGCCGATGCAAGTGGTGAAAATGAGGTTCCTCTGAGGGGATGGAGTAGAACTTTTACTCCTCCACATCTAAAGGAACCAGCTCAGGTAGTTCGGCCATTTGACACATGTGCCTCGTAGGTGAGATGTTTCAGGCATTTCCTACCAGGAGGAGGCCCAAAAGCAGGACCCAGGACAAGCTAGAGAGGTTAAAATTTCATGTCCATCTTGGGAACAAATTGGTGTTCCCACAGATGAGCTACAGGAGGAAAGGGAAAGGGAGGGTGTGGGGATTTAGACTGCTGTCCCCGGGACCCAGACCCAGATAAATGGAAATAAATAGACAGTGCAGTACACTGTACTATTCTACAGCAGTACAGTATCCTATAAACTAGCCAGTGATTTACCACAGCCAGGGTGCTTGCCTGTACCTTCTGGTTGTAGCTCAGGAGGTAGGACAGGCCCTATACTAATTGGAAGGTTGGTGGTTCGATCCCTGGCTGCTCTAGTCTGGTTGTCATATATCCCTGCGTAAGATCCTAACCCCAAGTTGCTCTCTGATGAGTGTGAATGTTAGCTAGAAAGCGCTTAAGTATATTAAAGTAAAAAGTACTTGTATAAATGGGTGAGTAAGGCATGTTGTATAAAGTGCTTAGAGTTGAGGTAGAGTAGAAAAATGCTATATAGGAACCAATCCATTTACTTGGGAAAGATTAGTTTAATAAATTTGAATTATTAATTAACTAATTTGGAACATAGTGTGTGATGTCAGTAAAAGGGTACTTAAGCTCATCTGCAAAAAAAAAGGTTAGGAATTGCAAATACTCCAGTGTTAAAATAGAATACGTCTATATGAATGGTGGTACATAAATTAAATCAAACCATTCTCATTATGTAAAACAGTATTGTTGTTTTATTAAAAACAGTGCAAATTTAAATAGTTTTTGCTGTCTACTATCAATCAGTCTTTGCTGCAGCTATTTCTTTCCCCCAATTTCTTATTGGTTGGTGATGTTATTGTGCAAATATAGGGTTCCTGTCTCATCTGGTGCTCACACAGAGTTCTTTAACTCACTGGCTTTAGCAGGAATGATTCCTGTCAGGCTGTGTCTCAGGGCTTCCTGCAGTCCTGCTCCTTTCGTTCAAACCAGAAACACTGATTCATAAGCCTCATCAGTAAACAAGGCCCGGTGACTCAGCGGGAGGAAAAACACATTCAGCCTGTCACATTTGAAAGTCAATGAGCTCCAGCATTCTTTGATACATTGCACCAGCTAGCCAACAATAAGGAGAGATGTAGTGTACGTTCAGACAGTCTCGCCAGTGTTCCTTTGAATCTTTTTAGTAATGCTAAGTTTTTAATGAGTTGTTGACACTGATGATCCCAAACATCTGCTGGACCCTCACAGTTCATGATGGGATAAAACCAATTAGACAGCACCACCCCCGAGCTGGAGTTTGTTGGCTCTCAAGCATGTGTGAAACTCATCAGTTCAAGCTTTGCATGCCAGCCGACTTCCCAATGGATCATTTCTCTCTCCCTTTGTCTGCTCATTGGTCTGTACAGTCTTTTGTATTGTCAAGGTTGTCTTTAAATAACAGAACTGTGGATAGATTAAAACTCTAACGTTCATCAATAGAGTTCCAATGCTAATCCCGATTACCTGGAGGCCTCAATTTGAATTGTCAATTTTGCTTCAGGAAGAGTTCTGAGGGGCTGCTTTGTATTTGAAATGCTTGATTCACTTTTAATTGAGTGCATAAAACAGATACTTTTGAAACCAACAACTGTGATTTTTATGAACTTGCTACGAACAGCTTCTGCCCTCAGGGAGGATTCCTTTTATATAATAAACAACCCCTGTACCCTTACGGAAGACATCAGAAACAGCAGAGTAATGTTTATTATCATTTTAATGTATCTTTGGAATATAAGCGTTTTAATTCAGGCTCATTTTATAGTAAAAAAATATATGAGATCAAACATTAGACTTTGAACATTCAGTTCTTCAAATGTGATTTACTCAGCTGGAAAGTCACCATGGTGTAAACCCTAATGCAACTTTTTAATACAGCATATCTTTTTTTTCCACAGTATGAGGCTTTTTCAAATACTAATACAAGTCAACACTTTTCTGAAACTATTTTCATAAAAATACAGAAAACTCAATAAATGGACTAATTATTACATTCTTTGTATCAAAAATGACCTTTCATTATGGAGTTTACTGTATATGTCATGTACAGATAACACAAAGAAGCAGAGTGCAAAAGTCTTGAGCCGCCCCTCATTTGTTTGTATTTTGCAATAACGGAGTCACACTTTTTTGGCATTTTTAAAGTGATCTTAAGCACAGATTTTTGAAGGTCTTTTGCTTTGCACTCCCCTCTGACTCATGCAAGTATTAAAGAGGCACCAAACTCAAGGAATGAACCAGTGTTTAGTCTACATATAACAGATAATTTAGCAAAGAACCAACTTAAACACTTTGTTACTAGCAGCCTGTTGTAAAAACAAAAAAACAAACAAAAAAAACATGAGCTGTTCCCATTGGTTTTGTTTAATCTATGAAAAATGGCAATGATACCAAAGTTTGACAGGCATAAAATAATATTTTTGCACCAGCAAGATGATTCCCAAAGAATTATTGGCAGAAACTTTCTCATATTGTCATAACGAAGAGGTATCAGACCTAAAACACTATCTTTAGCAGAAGAACAGTATCTGAAAGCTGTGTCCTTAAGAGAAAGAAAAAAAATCAGTAAAGACCTGGGAGATGGATCTTGTCCTTCAGTTGATCTGTCAGCTGTTCACCGAAGCCTCATTAGAAGTGGTCTCAATGGAAGGTTGGCTGTTACAAAGCCATTATTAAGGAAGGGAAATGGAGAGAAAAGGCTGAGGTATGCCAAATTTGACAAAAACGGGACTGAAAGTCAGTGGCAACAGGTCATATGGAGAGCTGATTCTAAATTTGAATTATTTTTGTTAAATCAATGTATCCATGTAGCATCATCTTAAAAAGCATCTGATTGGCATGACAATGACCCAAAACACTAGCCAATGCAGTTAAAGCATGCCTGGATAAAAAACAAAACAATGGGACAGTAAGCAGTCGACGGGACACTATGTGGTCCCCCAAAATTATTGAAACACTGTAGTATCATCTGCACAGAGAACAAAACAAAAGGCAGCCAACATCCAAAGAAGAGCTTTGAATGTCCTTCTGGAAGCCCAGAGAACTATTCCTAAAGACTACTGAAAGAAATGACAAAGTTTCCCTGAGAGACTTGAAGAATAAAGGCGGTCATAGCAAATATTAACTCTCAAAGTGGTTAGACTTGTACAAACTCTGCCTATGCCTCCATTCTTCAAAATATAAGAAGAATATCTAGTACACAACTCTGTCCCAAGCCCACATGTTCATGAAGAAAAAACAAAACCCTAAAATGGGACACAAAGCAGTGCACGCAGTTACCAGTTGCAACGGTGTGCTATTATTTAGAGCAAATTAAAAGTAAACTAAAAGAGTAAGAAAGTGCACTTGTTTTACAGTTTTCAGTTGCAGTACGATCTCTATGTAGGAACATATCAGCTGCAGCAGTTTGCCAAAGATAAACACGAGCTTACTTTTTAAAAATAATTTATGAAAATAAATAAGTGTAGTTTCATTTCATTAAATATAATTATAGCAGCATACATGTGCCATCAATTAAAGGTAAAAAATAGCACTATAGAGTCCATGCAACTGTTAAGCCGACCCTTCTTCTGTCTCCTTCACCTTTGTCTACTTTACTTTCCTCTCCTTCCTCCTCTGTCCATAAACATTTCTTTCCAATCATTCTTATAACCCAATACTTCATTAAAGTGTAGACTAGCCTCCCTCCTTATCAACAGCCACAAATTACTTATTTTTTCAGCACCTTTTAATAACCCCAACAGGTTTTTCAGCCTATTGCTAGGCAATCAGAGCAGCATGGGAGGTCTCTAACCAAGCAGCAATCCCAGTGGCTTCATATCAGTGCAGCCCTGCCACTCCAACAGGGAAAATGTCACTTTGATATCTCCCCCTGGTCATTGTCAGTGTGGGGAGTCTAACCCAGCTAATGAAGTAAAAAGGAAAAAGCTGTGGGAGGAAAAATGGTCTGTGGTCAAAATCTGTGTTTTCAACGGCCCTGCTTGATGCCTTTCATTTGTTTTATATGTGTGTGTTGTTAATCCCCTCCTTCTGTTTCTGTGCCGTGTCATTTATTGTTTGAATTTCTGCATCAGTCTTTTGCCTTTTTTTTTATTATTTTGGGCTAGTATCATCACCAACTTTGTGCTCTTCTCCTCAGAGAAATTAAGAATGCACAGGCATATTTATTTGTCAAAACTCCTCACTGCATAACAATGACAGCATAAGTACAACCCCAGCACTTGTTACTCATTAGACATTTAATCGCTTCTAACAAACATGTGCTTGCTATCTTTCATGTCATGGTGTAATGCCTGTGAATAGACATAAAAGAGAAGAGCTCCCAACAAGATCTTTGATCATCTCATTCGGGTGGGACGAGATGATCTGTTGAAGTATCATCATTGTGTCAACATATTTAATGCACTGCGATCCAGCTAATTTATCAAAAAGTCTGCTGCAGACCTTTAAATCACCCACACACGGTGGCACACAAAGAGCTGCTGGCCCGAGATAGTATCAGTAGTGTTCACAGTGACTTTATTTTATCTTCATGGCTTTTATACTTATTTGTTTCCCCGCTTTTGTTTGTCATGTATTTGTCCCCTCATCCAGATGCTCCCACCACCACCCCTAAATCCACCACAGCCACCACCACCACCACCATCATCACCACCACCATCTCCTACCCCGAAATAAATCAAGGTACAGTATCACCTTCACGCAACCTGTTTATCTCTGTGTGCTTATGATTGTGTGAGTGTGTGTGTGTGCTCATGTGCATGCATATTGCCCTGCTGCCAGTGCGCTGGATCCTTCCCTGTGTATTCACATTTGTATTCCACAGTGGCAGCTTTATTCATACTTTATTTTTAACTCATGGGTAATAGTCATGAAGTTCTTGTCTTTTACCAAGTTACACACTCAAGCCATCATTTAACAGCTACAACTAATGAGGCTGAGGCTGCAACAGGTATTCACAATCCTCAAACAAAATGCAGTATTTTCGGATGTTAATGTAACACACGAAATCTTGCTTGTTTCTTGGCTTCCAGCTCCTCTTATATGATAAGGAGCTGAGCAATCAAACTTGGCACACAGGTACATCCTAGACCCCCAAAGGTTCCAATCTATGTCGGACTTGATGTTGACATCATGTTGCCTAGCAACCAACTCACAGTGAGCTAAAATTAATCAATTTTGCCGAACCAATCAGGAGTTAAATAAGCCAAATTTGGCATACAGGGACATCTTGGGCCGCTGAATGTTCTTATTTACATCAGATATTATGACATCTTCATGTTGGATGGCAGCCTATCATAGCTCGACTGTGAAAGCCATTTATTATTGAACCAAATGCAAAGCATGGGAAGCAAAATGAGCATTTAATGCTAATCCATAATACAGGAACTTACTAAAGGATAACCTGAATGTAACCAAACTAAGAACAGAAGACTCAAACAACAGAGCTAGCAATTAAACCAGAAAAAATTATTACCTTAACCAAGCCTAACCTAACAGTAACCAAGATACACAGAAGCCCAGCCCAAAGGTAACCTAAAATAATGGACATCAAATAATAAGAAAAATGCAAACAGGCCACTGGAAAGGAAATAATAAATAACACCTAAAAATCATTATACTAAATTTCAGAGGAAACAAAACAGGGAACAGAAGTTGAACATAAATCACAAAACCACTAACAATAAAGAACTAACAGAAAACTTGAAACCAAGGCTCCAAATCCCAGGGACCATGACACAACCGTGTAGCAATGTGCTACCATGACCCATTTTTCCCGAGATGATCAGGAGTTGAACAACCAAACTTGGCACATAGATACATCTTAGGCCCCTGAAGGTTCCTTTTTCATACCAAATATTATTATGTCATCATGTTGCCTAGCAACCACCTATCAATAGACTAATGCGACCCATTTTAGGAGTTATGCTCCTATATCACCTTATAAAAGCATTTTATTATTTTAGTTTTACAACAACACAAATTTATACTTATACTTTATAAATTTGAATTATGCGTAATATCTTATGATGCCATCACGTTACCTGGCAACCAAGTGCGTTTTTACTTTTGTCTGTGTGGAGTTATACCAGCAACACAGAGACGCCGAACAATACTGTAGCATGGGCATGTACTAGTAATAATAGTGAGTTCCAAATAATATCTGCGCCATGGCCAAAACAGAAGCTATGTTAGCTCACCCGGAGCTTCTATTCACCGATGAAGAAAGTGAGTTGCAGGGGGGTCGTGAAAGAAATAAGCAGATGTTGTTTTTAGAGCCACATTTTGGAAAGAAAAAAGTATTTATATGCTGTCTTTCTGAGAGCTTTAGTCAGGATGAGACCACCGCAGACTACACTTCATTGTAATACAAAAGCATCAAATTGATATGTTGCAATCCCATTTATACAAAAGAAAGAATATTTCCCACAGTTTTATTCCCATCTGCAAAAAAGCAAATACTTAAAAAAATAGAACATCACAATGTGGCTTCTGTTGGCTTGTAATTTTCTGGTGCCATTTAAAAAAGTGCATCTGATTGTGCCATTTTAAATCTTTCTCTGGCATTAAACAATTTATTCTTAGCAATTGTACCCTAGAATTGGTAGGGTTGCAATCTGAGGCATTAACATGGCAAATTACAACTCATATACACAAATAAAATGCACAAAAGCTATTTGAAAGGCTGATTAACATGGAAACATTAAATAAAAAACTTAGGCTCTAGCAGAATTTAGACAACCTCAGCTATATTTTTACTTATGAGTTTTGATGTTCAAAGGACAAATCGTAGGCCAAGGTTTAGTACCTCATGTTGTTTTGTTGTCAGTGGAAGTAACCAGGTGGTCGTCACTGCTTGTTGTTCCCAAATCGTTCTCAGCAGGGTTTCAAAAGAAAAGCCAGGTGCATAAAAACATGTTGGAAAAGAGTTCATTTTTCAAATTAGACTGCTGCACCACTATACTTTGCACCAGATCTGCATTCATTATAGTTGGAAACAGTAACGTGACACTTCACTATGGCATCAGCTTAATTGGCATGATGTCAAGAGCTGGTGCAAGCAAACATCTATATGAAGCTGTGAATAATGAAACATAAATAGTGAAATTACTATGACAATTCTGTGAATTCAGTGGTTCTGTAGCATTTACTCACTACATACACTGGAGTCGCCTTTTATTTGAAACTCATCTCTCATTCAGAAAGTCAATTATAGATCATACACTAGGTGGGTTGTGGAAAAAGGCGAACACTAGGGGTTAACAATAACTAGAACATGAGCAGTTGAAAATTAGACCCTTTTGAAATAAGCAAATTTTATCTCGCTCTTTCAACAGCAGAACTCGAGGCTATTGTGACTATAAATCTCCAAAGGGTGCAGATAGAAAACATCACTTTATGCCTCGTCTCAGAAATCAGCCTGAGCTCCAAATGCAATCAAAGCCTCTCTGACAGACCGCTCAATTGGAACAAATCTCACAAGGCTGGCAGAAATCACAGGCATTGTGCTTGATTATGCCATCTGATTGGATTAAAGAGAATACCTATCTATGCAGGCTGATTGATAGCTCCTTTGCCTCAGATCAAGGAGTGTGGAGTCTGCTCTGGCCTGTTCTGATTATAGCAGTCCTGACTGATTCAAAGTGAGATCTGTGCTGCTTTGCAAAATAATTATGCTCCTGCTGTGAATAATAGATTTACTTTAAAGGTAAATAACAAGAACAGAAAAAAAAAAAAAATTGCAACCACTGCTTGCACAAAATGAGCAAATTAGTCAGTGAATTAAAAAAATAATAGTAACCCAGGCCCTTAATTGCATCTTTGCTCAGTTCGGATCAGTCATGCTAAAACGACAGCTGGGTGTAGCCATGCTTTCTTGTTTCTTCAAAACGAGCATCTTGAAGAACATCACTAACTCTGTGATGTTGACTTTAGACCTCATGCCGCTGACGGTAATTTGTAAAGACTGTGGCTGTATGTTAAGGGACATCTCGTGAATTTGTGACTGATTAGAAGTCTCCCAATGGTAAGGATGAAGCTGTAGGGCTGAAGCCAGTCCCAGCTGTCTCCCAGCTGTGGGCAAGAGTCACGGTACACTCTGGATAGGTTGCTGGGCTTTTGGAGGGATAAAACAGACCAGTCACCCTCAGATTCACACCTATGGCCAATTTAAAGTCACCAGTTAACTTTAGGTGCATGTGCGGGAAGAAATCTGAGAAGCCAGGCAGAAATGGGAAGAACATACAAACTTCACAGTGGGGACAATTTGGTACAGTGATTCGCATCCCATCTGACAGCAATCTGTGTGGTGATTGCATGCACTACATAATGCTTATTGCAATCCTTTTGCTTTAAATCAGATCACTTATTGATCTCCAGGTGAACTTACTCAATACAAGGAAGGGTAATAAGGAAACATCAAATATCTGCTTTTGTTCCACTGGGAAAATTTAAGTTGTTTTGGGGGGGGTGTTTGGCTGACTGACGGTTTGATTGCCTGATTTTTTTGTGTGTGTGTCTTTTCCTCTTGAATAAGAAATTATTGAGAGATATGATATTGATTGGCAAAACTACACAGTCAAGATCCAAGTTGTATTAAACTTAAGTCTAACTCTTTGATAACTTTAAATTTATTAAGCAGCACGATGCCTTTCATTTTTCATCTTGGAGAAAATACAACAATTTTCAAAATAGTCATTATGCTGGGTAAGATTTTTCAGTAAGATTTTTATAATTCAATTCAAATTTATTTTCACTAGTCAGATGACCCCTGATGTGAGCAGGCACATTGGTGGCTCCTTTTGACAGGCAGAAACATTCGGCAGAACCAGGTTCAGGGAGGGGCAGTCGTGTTAATCAGTTGGGGTGAGTGGAGGGAGAAGAGGCACACTAAACCAAAACTAAAACACTAAAACTAAACTAATGATTAAATGCAAAGTGATGTATAAACACAAAATACCTACTCGGCTAAACTCAACTCTACTTTCGGTTGTTTCGGTATCACATACGCAGTTGGGGTGATTATAGCAACGCAACAGAAAGTCCCGTGACGTCATTTGTATGCAACACAAGTGCATCACAACAATGGAGGACGTCGAGGCGATTGTATACCCTCTGCTCCGTCCATGGACCACAATGTTGGGCTTCAAAAATTGCAGTTTTGATTTTCATGGAGTTACTCTCATGAGTCATCAAGTGATGCCACTGACTGGCCAATCGGTGGCATGCAGTCTGGTGACGTTACACTTTCTGATTGACTCAGATGGCTTGGAATCCTGGCCGAGTAGGTAGTAAAAAAGTACATGGTTCCGGTTACGACCACCTTACGGAAACCCTAAAACTGAGTCGAGCTGAGCGGAGTAGGTACAGGCTGGAAAAGGGCTAATACAGAGTAAAAAGAGGTGAGTGAAGAAGAAACACAGTGCATCATGGAAGGCCCCCCGCAGCCTAGGAGAAAGTGAATGACTTAAACTATAAAATTGAGAAAGGTTATTTTTAAAAATGCATAATCATTATGAATTTGAAATAAGCGAGTAGTTGTTTTTTTTTTTTTTAAATATATACAGTTTTTATACTATTTATAAATAAATATAACATTTGTGTAATTTGCAAATAAATTATATTCCAGCTGCATGCAGGGACTTAACTGTTTTTGGAAGCAGGTGCATCAACGAGAGAAAAAAATGGAGCTTTCGCTGTCACCTTAGACTGTTAACAAAAGCAGAGATCGCATCATGTTGGGTATTTATGGGTGTGTATATGATACTAGTTCTCATTTTGCCTTCCACTTTAATGCTACCTCTTAATAAGAAAAAAAAAATGTCCGGAGAAAATCACACCCTAAACAGACTCTCACTGAAAAAGAATTATGATCACTGACTGTCTCTGCGGT
>VUQG01019671.1:0-35245 GCA_015106755.1 Etia nguti | reverse complement strand
GGGGCGCTGCTCAAAAAAAAAAAAAAAAAAAAATTGCTGTACAGTATATTGGCAAGTTATTTCAGTCCCCGGTGAGCAGAACTTACGTTGAGATGCGTGGGCTTCACCTGATAAAGCCAACCTCACGTCTGCAGGGCCAATATTTTCAGGTTGAAACAACCCACTTATAGGTTCTGCCAGATGTCCTCTCTTTGCTTTCAACTATCAGGGGCATTCCATTATTACTGTGTATATAGATTGAAGGCAGCAGACTCATATGGCCATAATACGCTCTGCCAGTTGATTTCATTTACCCACAGTGTGCCGCACAGATCAGAGACCCACTGCCAAATGAATCTATCAGAGTGGGATTGGATTTTTTTTTTAGCAATTTCCCATTAGAAGGACAGAAAAGAGAACTTTAAAAAAAATCTGTTAGAGTCCCACCACATGGCTTTTAAGTGCTTGGCAGGGTTTAGAAAGTGACATGGGAAAATTACTAAATTACTGTTTTCACCACTAAATAAATTTCTAAATGGAGATATCTTTCTGACCAACTCCTGCAATTAGGATATAGTAGTAATTTCCACTTACAGTCCCAGTCATTTTTTATACTTATTAAAATCTTTTCAGGAACCGCTTCTTCTTTTTCAGTAACCTAAGGTATTTTCTCTAATGCTTAGCTAGTTGTATTCCTCTTATTGTCAGTGTCAGGGTAGAAGAAAGCCTTTCCTTGAAAAGTAACTTTCTGAGCAGCACACTCCTCAGGGACAGGAGTGCATTAGGTTCATAATAATAGTCACGGCCAAGAGAGAGGAGTCATTTGAGAAACACAAACTGACCTTAAAACCACAAATGTGCTTCTTTATTCAACATTATGATGTCTCCCATCAACAAACTACGGCTGATCTTTGCCTAATTCGATACAGCAACAAATGAATAATTGTTCCTAAGCCAAGAATGAAAAAAAATGCATAATAAATGTGTACCTACTGCAAATAAAACAATCAGGCACCAGGGTAGCATTATTTTTAATTGATGAAAGACCGTAAACGGCGCTGACAACCAATTCATTTAACCCACACTATAAACAGAACATACAACACAACAGGCATGGGAAGGGAAAGGAAACAAACACTCATTACATTTGTCAGGGTCTTAAAATACATAAACACCATCTGGTGAAGTGACTTAGGAATTTTATGAATTTAGATGTGCCTCCACCTTCTATTCTAACCACTAACACATCCTTACATACTAATGTACTGTCACATATTAATGTGTGGTATTGTTACCACTTTGTTCAGTTTGAGTTCCCATCCATTTTAAAATTGGAGCCAGCCAGCTATAACTAATTTGATTAAGGTCAATAGCAACACAATAATTGACGCCATGTGACATTAGAGCGCCTCAGTGGAATTATAGTGCTCAGTATCATGGAAAACACCAGTCTGGAGCCCAACATAGCTGCTTAATGTGAGAGTATATTGTCTTTTAGAGGTATTACTGCATTTTATGGTGACCACAAGGAGATGAAAGTTGTAAAGCAGGGCCAGGAGGTAATCAGGTTGCCACAATATTTGAAAGTATCACCAGCAAACACAGTTTTGCAACCTTTCAAATAACAGCTCCTAAAATAAATGCACTATGTTAACGTGTTTTTGGACAACTGCAGAATTATGTCAATAAATCCTGTATTTCTATTATTAAATTAGTGGTTTTTGTCTAACACTATTGGATCGAAGCACCTGGGTTTGGTAATCCTGAACCTATAGCCATGCTATGACATACAGTACAGTCAAAGACAATATTAAAAAAAATGGACATAAGTATGTGAAACGAGATGTCAAGAGGGGGGCAGATCTAACTGAATGGCCTGTCAACCACTAGTTTTTAGCCAAAAAGCGTATCCTGAATCATCATGCAAACTACTTACTGTCTATATAACCTATATAATGTTAGAATTTAAGCCTTCTCTTTCCTCTCGCCCCCAACTGGTTGTGGCAAATGACTGCTCTCGGTAAGCCAGAGGTTTCTCCCTGTTAAAAGGGAGTTCTTCCTCCACACTTTTGCCTAGTACTTGGTCATAGGGGGTCATGATTGTTGGGCTGTTCTCTTATTCTCTCTTTACTGTGCCATATAAAAAAAATATCAAAATTTGCATTAATAAATATAAATAATAATAATAGTTGTTTGATTTCTATTTTATTTTATTTTATTTTATTTTATTTTTTACAATTTTCAGTGGTAGTTTGATATAACCTTCTCAACATCTTACCATAATAGTAAATAATAACAGCTTATATATTCTAGAGTACTTACGTGGTTGAGATATAACATGGTAATATGCTAGCAGTAAATAAGCTGTTTTTAATGTTAACTAGTTTTGAAGTTCATCATAGGTAATGTTTTAATTTAATATCTTAACATGCTAAAATTTAATTTGTAGTAAGCAAAAGCTCAATAATCATTTCACCAGCCTGTAGTTTACAGCAATGATAATGTCTTTGTGAGGCACAGCCCGCTAACATGCTAGCAGTAAAAAAGCAAATATTTTGGTCTTTAACAGCTTTAAAATTGACCATAATAAAGGTTGATGGTGCTACTGGGTTTCTCCACAGTTCTTTCAATTAATTGTGTTGTAGAAGTATATGTGTTGAATTTAGTGGCAGTGTGTGTGAATGACTAACAACTTAATTACCAATGTGTACAAAATGTCATGGTGTTTGTTCCATTTATCCCTAAAAACAACATTTATTGTGATGCACTTTCACTGCTGTGTTAAATTTGTGTCTGTTCCAAGAAGGAAAAAAAAACAAGTGATCAGAAACTTTAAAAATAAATGAGTATAATACTATTGCACCTCAAGACTGACTTTGAAAAGAATTTCTTCCTGGATTTTCCATTGTTCCCCAGCATTCAACTGTTATTACAGAGCAAAATCTTTTGTTGAAAGAAAGAGATACAAGTTTCTCTATCAGCAGCGCTCCACGGGGGACGGCAAAAGTCTGGGAAATATAGGAAATCACAAACTAAAGCCAGAGTAGAGAAGCCAGGTCAGTGGATCCAACAAAAAAGTAATCTAACAGCCAGCGGGGACACCCAGCAGCATGTTGGCATTTTTCTGTACTGCAGGGTTCCCCCTAATGCATTTCTACCAATATAATTATGATTGGCATGCAGTTATCTCTGCATGTTGAGCTAGATTTCGTGTCACAGTAAGTCACCAAAGGGCTTGTGGGAATCATGACAACTGGTCATGAAGCCATGTCCTCATCATGTCTCTGAATGTCAGCGAGGACACTGCCGATGTCTCAGTTGACCTGAAGCTAGAGATGGTGAAAGAGGACTGCTCGAAAGAGAGGCTGCTCAAAAATGTACAGGCAATCACTCTGCAGCAGACATACTGAATGGTCCCACATGGTTG
Source organism: Etia nguti (assembly GCA_015106755.1). Taxonomy (NCBI): domain Eukaryota; kingdom Metazoa; phylum Chordata; class Actinopteri; order Cichliformes; family Cichlidae; genus Etia; species Etia nguti. The sequence goes on along the minus strand of VUQG01019671.1, from coordinate 31,839 downwards.
CCACCCACAGTGTAATGAGGGTTAGCAGGTCAGGCTGCCTTTCTGTTGACTGAGGCTTGCAGCGACAGAGGCTTCATTTTACATTTGGATGCCAGTGAACACCAGTGCATAAATCTCTTCTCCGATGGCAGAGATGTTATGAAAAGAGGCTATTATCATCTTTTGATCTAACCCTTCATAGGAAGATGTGCTCTGATCTGCTGCTGTTGCTATTATACTGGAATGTATAAAATAAAAATAGTCAAACCAGTCATTTCCCTATTTTCTCCTACTATACAAGTACTTTTTCCCCCCTGTGCTCTCTCATAGACTCATGAAATGTCACCAGTCAATTAAAAAAATGGGATCATATTCTACAACTCCTTGTTGCTTTCTGTTTTAGGAAAATATAAGGCAGATAATAGTACAGCAGACCTGCCTCTACCTTCTGGTCCTTATAAACATTTTTTAAAGAAATGAAAAGTCAGTGTAGTGTGACATTTGATTTGGTTTTATTGTTAAGAAACTGTTCATAACAGGTGTAGTCACCACCATAAATACAGAAACCTTAAATAGAAAATTACTCCCTGCTTCTGGGTGCTGCAGCCATGTAGAATTTTTACCAAATAGACTGCTGTGAGAGAGACGCTGTAAGGCTGAGACATGGCATTTAAAAGATTCTAAGGACAAATCTGTCCTCCCTGTTGGCTTTAAAAGAGACAAACTGGGAGACACATGAGTCAAATGTGTTGATGGATGGAAGAATGCAACAGTCAGCTGTTAGGAGACATGCATCTTTACTCACTATCACAGTAAATATGTAGGTTCATGTACACGCTGTTTTTCTTGTCCGTGTCAGAGCCTGGATTTGGATTCTGAATTTCTTGACCAACAGTCAGCAAAAACGCTTCTGTGATACTTACTGGAGTCTAAAAAGGTGTTCCAGAAGCCACCGGAGATGATCAGAGTTCGAGGCAGTTAAACCTGAGTCTTTGCCAGCAACGGACTGATTCTGGAAAAAGTTTGAATCAGCTTATGTCGTCTGCTTCTCAGCCGCCTGTTTTTGCTAACCCTGCCTTCTTAAAAATAAAGAAATAAAATCACTAGTCCCTGAAAATAACCATGTCTCAAGATTAACAACTTTTTCCACTACCAGAGATTTTCGCTGCTGTCTACCTGTATGACATTTTACCTAAAAATGAGCATTTTTCAGACCTCCTTCAGGACTATTTTGAGATGCCGGCATTTCCAGAGAGATTTGCCCTGCATTCTTAAAAAAAACCCTGCAATAATACTTACACACACTAAGCTATTTAAACTTTTACCTATCTCCATGTGAATGTGATTCAAACACCATAAATATCAGAGCATATAATGTGTAAGTATATAAGGGCTTTTGCCCCTACAACATTATACATAATGTGATAAGTACGATATTTGTTCACTGCTCTGGCGAGATGAACAGACGCTGTTGCTGATAATGCAGACACTCCTGACTGAGACGTAAATACAGATGTGATGTGGTGAATCTTTGTGCACGAGCAGCACAACAGTTACCTGCAATTCCAAAAAGATTTTCAAATTCATTTTTGAGCACAGCCACCACTTTTAAAACAAATTTGATCAAATGTGACTGCTGATCGTGTACTTGTCTCTTTCCATTATCCAGATAGGAGCTTGGCCTTGTTAGTCTGAAATAACTGCCAAGTAGCACGACTTGCTTCGTGAAAGACTTTGCTAAGGTCTGCTAATACTTGTCAACAATTGCTTTGCAACTCAGATAATATCAAAAGAACTATTGTGCAACTGTAAATACCACTGCCCAAACACTGACAATTAGTGAAATAGGATCCTGCTTGTCATATTTACGCCAGGGTATTTTTTTATACCTCCTAATTCCTGTGGAAAGCAAAGTCATTCTGTCAACATATAAAGGTGTAAACCTAATTGTCACTTCAGAACTAATACAGCATCCTTTTGTTATGACAGGATTCAGTAATCAGGATCAAGCAAGTTTATTGGGTGGGGATTCTACACTTACATTTGTTTGTTTGCAGCACAAAATGAGATAGCTGGGTAATGCACGTCCACATTTAACAGTCTACCTTACTAATCTGGCTTTGAACTCAAAGAACTTCTCTATATACAGCATCAAACTGAAAAAAATGGCATTTCTGTGGCTCATACTATAGCACTTAAGGGCTGTAACTTCACCAAATATGCATTGTCAGTCTAATCCCTGGCCTGGGGCGTTATTTAGCACTGACATGTCTCAACTACTCAAGGAGAACGGGTCCTTTGAGACTTCAGAAACTCTAAGATGGACTCCGTATCGTCTCACCTTGTGAAATTGCTCCCTGTATCATAGCTTCTGGCAGCAGAGGTGAGGTGTGGCATTGGTCTATTGTTCCCTGCACATTAGCACTGAGCACAAATCTCTAACTTACAATAACATCTAGCTGTATCAACGGCTTACAGGCCCTGTCACATGTCCCTGCAGAGAGAAAAGACCAAAGAATTGCAAGAGACACACGTGAACAAAACTGTCCTGCTTAAGAATAATCAGCTTTTCATAGTCAAGGAGGGCCAAAACTTTATTGTAGGGTTACTTCCTCCACACGAGCACTTCTCATATCTTACCTCGTTGCTGCGCTGACTGTGAATCGCATGGGGATCATTCGCAGAGGGGATACGGAGTAGAACTTCTGTTTTGATTGACTACACCTGCGACCGACCTCTATAGTCGTAGTGAGACACAGAATGCACATAATTTCATTGATTGTTATAAATGGCCAATGTCTTAGGGTGTTCTCTACAAATGGTCCGCATGCAGTATGTTAGACATTCACTACAGAAAAGAGGTTAGGGTAAGTTCTGGAATCAAAACCTAAAAATATGATATGAATAAGGCTATAAATCTTCTCAAATGTAACACACTGAACCTTTTAAAACACACTGCAGTTTGACATAGTTAAAGAAATGTAATTGGTAGTTTAAATGAGAGTGAACTGTTTGTTTTCGTCTCACCAATTATACAGTGGGGTGTAGCAGTCTGCAGTGTGCACTGAAGCTACACCAGCTTTGGCTGTGATTTGTCTCTGTTTTACACATTGGCTGGGTTTAATATAAAAGCAACCTCATCAAAGCAGCCAGCATTGCTAAATGCACTGAGTTGATGGATCTCAAATACTGAGTTGCAATGGCTTAAGTCATTGAAATATTATAAATCTCCAGCTATCAACTGAACTTAATAAGCCATGTGAAATGTCTGTATTTACTTAACCAAGAGCTACACATAATATATGCTGTAAATATAATTTCCTGAAAAATTCTATTAGTTACCATGATGGCACCACATTTTTCGAAGATAATGCGGATAATGTTCAAATTTGACTACAGGATGTTGATAACAACCATAAAGTTTTTTCCCCTCGAGCTAGAGTGCCGCGGACCAAAATGGTGAAGTAGTCATGCTTGATAGCAAATGCTGCACAGCAGGGCAGGTGTAACATCTATTGAGACAGCGCTTGTCAGTTTATCTAACAGCATCTGAAATCCACTGACGGCAGACTCAAGGATGTGCAGCAGCTGATAATTTATGTAGCATTTTCCACAAAAAAGAAGAAAAAAAAAAACGCAAGCTGACACTCATCAGTCCAAGTTTTACGCAGTCCCGGTCAAGATCCTTTTAGCTGGATTTACTAGTAGTGGAGCTAAAATGTAAGGTCGCCACTCTCACGAATAGCAACTACAGCAAAGCGCATTTAAATTTAAAACCTGGTGTAGAAAAAGCCTAAAGTGATAAGAATTGGCTGGTGATAATTCGGCTGCTGTATCTCATCCAATGCAGAGTTATTTCAACAATGAATTCTGTTACTTTGTTTCTGCTTTACTTAACTCTTTGCCATATGAAACATTGCCTTCATAAACTGCTGGTGAAATGTTTTCCAAGTCACAAACTGATACATCAAGACGGCTGCACAATTATTTCCCCTCGATAGTCTTTCATTTCTGCACACCAAAGCTGCCAACAGCACACGATAATAGTCTCTTCCATATCTCCTCGAGCAGTAGCCACGCTCCCCTCTGAGTCGAACGTCCAGTGTGTGCAGTGCAAAGTGTATTTTTGTGTGTGAATGCAAGCCCGTGTTTATCTCTGCACTGCCTTTGGTTCCCTTTGATTTCCCTTAAGTCTTATGTCTTTTGTCATGTTCTGGTCTTCTGAATGCTTGCTTATGGGTGTCATTTGTTTTCTCCCCCTGCCCTGCTCCCTCCCTGCCTCCCCCACCCCAATTCTTCTTTATTTGCATGCTGTTCCTCCTGTTCCACACCTCCCTCCACAACTGCCATGTCCTCTCCTTGTGTGCTCAGACACTGCGCCCAGCACTGAACCTGCAGCTCATGGTTGGTATCTCTACTTTCCTCCTTATGTCTCTCTCGCTCTCTCTCTTTTTTTTTTACTTGTATATTTGTCTTTGCAGCATGCCTGCTTTTACTGTTACACAACAGACATTATTGTGCCAGGCTGCCCAGCCTGGAAATGTCAGCTTTGTGCTGTGTGTCAGGTTTATGTTGGCCATACTGATCTGTCTTACGAAGAAGCAGGTACCAGTCAGGCTGCATTTTACTTTAATTGCAGTTATGCTGTCAAACATATTTTGCCAGTGCATACAGTCAGTTGCAGCATAGGCTTAAAAACCCTTCTAATTCTTCTTGCTTCAGCTGCACTTGCAAAATGGTTTCACCAACTAACCAATTACAGTTTTTCCCTGGAGGTGCCACAGAGGAATATAACCCACACTGAGGCCAGGGCTGATTATATCTGCAGCATTAGATGATGCCGTGTGTTGGGGCAAAAATAGACCTAATTTAGTTGTTTTCATTTACTTGAGTGAAGATGATACACATCATTTTCCAATTTTACCTAATTTGCAACCTTTTTTCATAATTTCGTGGGAACAAATTCATGAAGGCGTTATCACGAGCTTTCTGTTAAGCATGTGTTCATTTTCCAGAAATTTGAAACGCACTTCACAGACTTCTAATGACCATCTTAGAGGGCTGAAGAACAAAAAAGAGCAGCAGGCCTCTGCTGGCCTGTTTATGGTAATTAAGTTTGTTGAATAATTTCATGATGGTTTCAGTCAAACTGAAAATGAGTCAATAAGACAAACAGTTGTTAAAATGTTGTCAAACCAAAATTTCTTTTCTGTTTTCAACAGCATATTTGTACAAAACAACATACAGTACTGTGCAAAAGTCTTGACTCACTGCTTATTTCTTTGCACAAGCATGAAAGTCAAAATTTATTCTGGACTCTCTTAGGCAGTTTTGTTTTTTAATTCTAACATTTCTTTAAGTAGTCTTCAGGAATAGTTTTTTTCAGTCTTCTTTGTTTGGAATCTTTGTCCGGCAGAAAAAAGACGTTGCTGCCACTGAGACACTTTCCAGAGGAAGCTGCATGGTGTATCAAAATCTGACGGTACTTTTCTGCATTCACAATTCCATCGGTTTTGACAAGATCTCCAACACCAAACTATGACAGAGCCTCCACCGTGTTTCCCAGATGGCTATAGACACTCACAGCCATCTCTAACCTCTCTCCTGACCACTTCCATATATAGTGATGTCAGTTTGAACCAGAAATTTCCAGTTTGGGTTCATCACTCCATTGCCACTGATTTTCACTCCATGTCTTGTGTAAATTGGCATACCTCAGCCTTTTCTGCCTGTTTTTCTTTCCTAAGAATGGCTTCTTGACAGGCACCCTTCCACTGAGACATTTCTGATGGCTTCAGTGAGATGGAGATGGATCAGCTGAAGAGCCAGATGCATCTCTTACGTCCTGTGTCAGGTCTTTCATTGATGTATTCCCTATTTTTGAGGGTATAACTTTCAGATACTGTTTGTCTGCAGTAGATAATTTTTCATGCCTGCCATTGCTTTTTTGTCCTCCGCTTGTCACGTTTCCTCAAATTTTGTTTGAGGACACACTGCACGCCATGCTGGGATTGTGACAATATTTCAGCTAATAACGCTTTGCTGATTTATGCCTGTCGAGCTGTGTTGTCTTCGGCCAGTGATAAGTTATCTGTTGTGTTTAAAGACAAAACAAGTGAATTCCTTGAGTTAGGTGCCTTTCTTCTGCATGAATGATTATGTTAAATGCCTTAAAAACAAGAACAACATTTTTGTTCAAATGATCAGTGACATGGACTGGACTGAAAAGTGAAAAAGCAGCTAATGTTCAAAGAAAGACCTCCAAAAGCCTGGAGATTAAACACTCAAGACCATTTAAAAAAATGACAAGAAAGTCTGTTTCCTTATATGAAGAAATGAACGGTGGCTCAAGACTTTTTCAGAGTACTGTAAGAAGCGTTAAGTTGAATCAGTGCAGTGGTATCAGTATGAACATTATAATAGTAACTGTATTCAAATTAAGAAGGGGATTTGCTACATCAAGGCAGCCATCTTGGATGAGGCATTCAAAGACCCGTTTTTGCCTGCAGTGCTCGATAATCCAGCAGCGGGCAAAAGACATGTCAGACAGTAGCTTTTCAGGAAAGTATTGATTTAATTTTCATGAGTGTTGGGTCAGGGGTTGAAAGGTCAGAACTCTGTGTTGAACTAATCCAAACTTTACATCCCGAAGGGGAGTTATGACTAGATTTTCTGTATTGGTTTGTGCCAAGTAACAACCAACAACAGAGGGAAGAAAAAGGAATTTCACCTTTAGCTGCTGTAATTCTAAACGTTTCTGGAAGAACTTTAAGAATTTAATTACTATCGTTTGTTATTTTGATGTATTGCATGCCCTGAAAGAAGCAGAGGCTAATCTATATCAGAACTGCTGCTCTTTTATATTTCTGTTATGGATTTAATTAGTGAAAAGTAGACCGATTATTGGATTTCACCACACCTGAACGCATAGTCATTGACATCAAGGTGGAAAACAAGTACTTCTCCTGTATGCGTCTAAAATTGCTTAAAATATTGCATTCATCATGATATCTAACATATTTTTTTTTAAAATGTTGTCTAATATGACTATGATGCAGTCAAATTTTTCCAGGTGGGACTGGGGGCAGATAAAGAGCCTCCCAACACGTTGATGTCCTCTCTCAGCAGCAGTGAGGTCTGCTTCCTGTATATGATGCTGAACACTTGTGTTGAAGAGACCACAGATGCTTTGTTCGCCTTTTTCAAAGATGTGTTTTTAACATTTATGAGTTTTTGAATGGTTGCCCCAGATGTTCATCCGAGACCGCAGTCAGTTTTTAGATGTTTGCAATTAACTGCAGTAGTGGCTCATTAATATAAGATTTGTTTACTGGTAGTTTTACATTAAGCATTAAAAATCACTTCAGCGCCTTCAATTTAGTCATTTTTCTGATTTAAAATAAGTGAACAGAGGAGTCTAAAATTACCATACTCTATGAATTTTAAGTTTAAGCAGAGGTCAAAAGTTTCCTCCAATATTTATTCCTTCTTGCAAGCCTGAAATAAAAGACACCACTCGTAAATAATCTGCATGGATTCATGCCTAACCTCGAAAAGGTTTTTTTAAATGTAAGTTTAATGTTTATATATATATATATATATATGATGAACCCACTCAGAGAGAACCCACACAGGCACAAGGAGAACATGCTAACTAACCTAGCCCAAGCTGTGAGACCACCACTGTGCCGCCCCTAAAGTTTAATCACTTATTTTAAAATCAGGTTTCACTGCCGATTCTCTAGTTTTTATGTCCAAGCGACCGTTAAAATTAAACTTTATTTAGGTACTGCTTCAAAATAATTGCCCAAAAACATGGCAGGGGCCATTTCAAGATGGCAGCCAAGTGGCGAGGCATGCTTTACATCTGCCTTCGACTGATCCAGCACGCCACAAGAGTGCTAACAGGCACTAGACAGAGTGATCATATTTCACCCATATTGGCTTTTTGTCAAATCTAGAATTGAATTTAAAATCCTTCTTCTCACATAAAGGTCTGGAATGAGCAAGGACAATCATATCTTCAAAAACCTCTATTATTGGAACAGAGAGATTCGCTCTCAGACTGCAGACTTACTTTTGGTACTCAGAGTTTCCAAAAACAGAACAGAAGGCTTCTTCCCTGTGGAAGAAAGATACCCTCTGTAGTTCTAAGATTAGGCTTAATTTTTTCTTTTTTGATAAAGCTTACATTTAGAGCTAGATATGAGCATTTGTTCTTCACTCCCCTATCTTCCTGTTAAAAGAGGGTTCTTCTTTCCCCCAGTCACCAAGTGCTGCTTAAAGGAGATTATCTCAAGGTTCTTAAGGGTTATCTTTCCTAAAGTGACTTTAGGTATTTCAGGGCATCTGAATTGGCACTGTATAAATAAAATATTTAAAATTTAATTGAACCGACTCTGTATTTTATGTCTTGAAGATATCTTCTCAGAGGCTCTCCATTTAAAATCGGAAGCCCGGTATGCAGGAGTAGCATTCATATTGCATGACAAAAGTTTTCTGTTGCTGCTGCTGAGCATTACTTCTGTATCTCCCAAAGAACTTTAAGCTTACCATCGATTCTGCATGTGCTGTGCTTACAGCACCTGAAAATGTGCCCCTCATCTTTGCAGAGCTTTCAGTTCATTGTTTAGCTGTCACACCTGCAACTGTAACTGTTTTTGGTTTGCTCTCAGCACTCTTGCCCACTGCAGCAGCAGGCAGAGTGTTTCTTTTTTTTTTAAGGAGAAAAGCTCTAAAAATACACTGTAGCAGCTAGCTGTTGAACATCACAGAGGATATGGTAGTTAAAGAGTCTGAGGTTCCCCTCAAGAGTTGGTATATCCCAAATATAGAGACACAAAAGTTATATGTCAAATTATTTTTTTTCTTTTTTAAAGGTGAAACCAGATTTTTAATGATTTTTAAAATGAGGACGTTGTGCGTTTTGCAATGAGACCAGCCCAGGTCAGCATTTAGCTGGAGGTATTTGTTGTATCCATATTAGTCTTGTTCAGATGAATACTCCAGTGGATTACACTTTTTGTGCCTCTGCAAAATCCCAATTTAAACCCTCTGCTTGCTTGTTTTTTTCTACCTTACAACTGTTCAAAACTCTGACCGATTTAATTTGCTAATTAATGCTAGCTAGCTAACCACCCATGTGGGTGTCCAATGTATTTTCAATGCACGTCGGTAAACAGTGAATCGCTTTAAAATGACGTGAATTTCAGAGACTATGGAAACTGATGAGTCAGCAAATGCAGATAATAACCGCAACGATGAATCTCCAGTAGACAGCGTTACAATAGGCTATAAATAATAACATTGAAATAAAATAACAGCCAACTGTACTGTGGCTGTTGCATAATTTTCTTCTCTTTACTTATCAAAAGATAAATTTCACCAAGGCCTGATGCAGCTGTAAACTCAGCTTCATCTTTTGAAAAAAAAAGGAAAAAAATCGGATAAGGTTGATATAATTAAGCCCCATTCAGCTGCATTTACAATGCTGAATATTATTCATATTTTTCACCAAACGGATATATGAAAGGTTGAACTAGTCTTTTATGCTCCACATTGTTGATAGTTTGCGTACGAGTGAATGAGAGATGAATTGTGAGGCACTTGTAGAGAAGTGCTATGTGAATGCATCCAGCTGGCAAACGAGACACCAGGTTACTGCGAGAAAGGGAGGAAAATAGAGCGTCCACAGAGCCTGCAGCTACTGCACAACCTGTACCTATTGGCCATTGTTTATTTCTGTGCTTCATCTGTCATTAAAAGCCACTTAACCTCCCCTCTATGATCCCAGTCATAAAAATGAGTGACACATTCCTTTATTACCATAAACACACCCCGTGTTGCAGGTGTGTGTACAAAAACTAAAGCGTGAAAAAGGCAAGGATAGTTTTGTGCATTTATAGGCAGGTTGTAAGGCCAGGTAGTCTGTGCTCTCTCTGAGCAGGACTAGTCCCTCTTTATATGGGACTGCACAGGACGAATATCCCTTGTCCCTCGTGTTGAGACAGCGTTGCATCTTTTTATTGGTTTCAGTTCTCAAATTGTTATAGTGCAGGACAGAATGTTTTGAGTCTGGCTTGTATCCAGTAGCTGTGAAGAGAAAGCAGAGAAGGCCATCATCTTGGGTCAAGTGCAGATTAACCTGTCACAGTCTTTTGGAGCTTCCGCTACATCCAGCGGGGAAAATTACGAGTCACCACGGAGCCACAGGCTATGCAGATTTAAGCAGAGTGTGATGGAAACTAACACAAAGAAAAAGAAATGCAGCGACTGTACTCTTGAAGGCCGGTGGAAGGTGATTCTTTTTTTTCCCACCAGTTATTTTTTTAGTTTCGCATATGGAAGAACGTGACATAAAGAAGCGTGTGATCAAACAGACATCTGCCAATGTATTATCGAGGGAATTCAAGTTTCTTTTCTTTCCCTTCACGTGCTAAACAGCAAACATGCTTACGCGTGTTCCGGGTGTAAGTTTTACTTATCGTGCTACCACTAAGAGTCTTAAGAGTCCTATATTTAGTTTCTTGCCATCTGGTCGGCGTAGCCTTTAGCCTAACAGCTGCAATGTGAGTTTTTGTTAAGAATAACTTCATCCGGACAAATAAGCTGAACCTGGCCTGCATGACTCACACAGCATGCTCAAATTTACAGGTTTGTTGGAATTTTGTCGACACTGCTAAATCAACACTTTCTTTGCGTCACTAAATCACTTCAGAAAGCTAAGTGAAATGCATTTGTTGCTCCCTTCAAGCGCTCTCTCCAAAATCAAGAATTTTGGTGACTCCCAGTAACACGATTAAAAAAAAAAGTGATAATTCATGCTCATATTTCCAGGCGTAGTTTGTGACACCAAGTCAGACCCTGCTTTCTAACAGCCTCTGACTCTGTCCGCGCTGACCGCCTCACTCCTTACAACCTCTCAAATGCAGTTGCCATGGCGATGTCCCGCTTTTCGTGACTGAAAGAGAAAGAAAGCCGAGACACTGCTGAACTGGAAGGCTCTTCCCAAGATTGTCCATTTCCCTGTAAAATGGGCTAGGTACAGGGGAGGAGGCGTGGAGTGCAGGAGGGAACAAATTAAACATGCAGCAGAGAAAAGAAGAGGCTTTGAGATGAGCTACCAGTGGACTGGAGAAGTGGGTGTTGAAACGTTTTGTTCTTATAAATTAAGCTTTAGCTGAGAAATGAGAGACCCAGGAACTGGAAAAACTCAGACATAATGACTGACTTTATTATGCATGTGGATAAACTCGGCTGCACTTCTGGCTCTGCGAAGTTGTTGTGGTAAGAAGTCATTTCACTCATGAGACCCGCAGAGTTGGAGCCGCTCATGTGAAACAAAAACTATAAAAAGAGTTATATAAAGACTTGACTAAAGTGATACCAACTCATTTTGCAGGACAGCACAAACAAGTCAATTTCAAAGCCCCAACCAAAATTCTGTCCGAGCAAAGAAACGGCTCCATAAACAACAGAGGAGTTCAGTCGAGTTTGAAGCAAACTTTGATGGATATTTTAGAGTCCAAACACAATCATACATGATTACATTCTAGGTTCGTTCACATTTCTGAGGGTTTATAATGAAAAGAGGTTTATTCATCTTCTTCATGGCCACTTTTTCCCTCAAAGAGAGCAAAGGAATTGATTTATTTAAATATATTTGCCAGAATTGCACCCATGAACGCCACATTTAAAAACCAGTCCGTTTCTTTCTGGAGGATTTCTTTTCATCATGTAACCTGCATGAGGTAAATCAACTCTGCAGTTTGTTTCTTAGAAATGCACAAAAGCTGCCGACAGTTCAGAGGCAGCTTTTTGCTGTTAGATGTTCCAGCAGCATTTCTTCTTCTCATCTCACTTCCATCTCCTCACTCTTAATGAAAGGGCATGCTGGTGGAAGATGTCAGTTGCTTTTGCTGATGGCTAGGTGCACCGACTAATTTCCAATCCGGAGAGGTGAGCACGTCTGGAAAGGACACACCTGCCAACACGGCTGTCAGCAAGCATGTGAGAGTAGTGGGATAATTGAGCTGCGCTCAGAGACCTAATAGTGGAGAGGAATACAGCAGTATAATGGCCACTCTGCTCACAGTGGGATTGCAGCGGGTGAACCACAGAACTTTTCTCTTTAATCCAAGGACTAAGCTGTCACATTTGAATGTCATTAAAGAGACAAGGCATTCATTAAATGACAAGGACACGGTGTGCCAGATTACTCGGGTACTGATGTGCAACAAATGTAGTGATTGTGACTTCAGAATTTGATTGCTACAGTATCCGGCAGCTAGCCGTGGGAATTCTTTTCCTTAAAGAGAGGCTCCTGTCTGCTGCGTGTTTGATCCGCGGGCTCCACGTGTGCCGTGTGTATGTTCATTTGTCGTGAATGTGGAAATCATTTGGACAGACATGTGTATTAAACTCTGGCAGAATTCCAAATCTTTTGACATGAGGAACATGTCGGTGCAAAGCTCAGACAGCCGCGCACAGGTGATCTTGGGTTGACTGACTATCAAAGCGACAGATGGCACTGCCAACATCACTGACTACTTAACATATTGGTAGGTGAAAGGGACACCGTGGCAGGTTTTTAACTGGCACAGCGTTGGTTTGATGATTGTTTTTGCTAAAAAAAATAAAAAATTTTTTATTAAAAGATCTGATAATGTGGTTTGTAATTAGAATTATTTCAAGAGTCAGATCTGAACAGATGTACTGCTGGAAAACATGCAATCTTTGATGTCAGACAGAGATAAACTTCCATATATCTGCTTAGAAGTCATGTTAGCAAGATCTCTCTTAAAGCTTCAGATCTTAATGCCATTAAAACAGGATATAGTATTAGCTTTTTCAGCGTGACTGTTGAGTTGCACAAAATGTACGATGTTCAAGGAAAAGAAAGGCCTTTGGTGGGACTGCAACATTATTGTCCATCTCTATTTAAATCACGATGGTAACCACTGTATATATAGAAGAAACTGGCAAAGTGCGATTGTCCTGAGAAGTATAGTGTAACCGTAGCTGTGCAGCACAGTGAGGTCAGCCGGCTCTCTCTAGATTGAGTTTGCACCTGTACCAGTGTGGGTTCTCTTCAGGTACTCCCTCCCACACACCAAAGACATGCATATTTCTAAACTGGCTTTACAAGCTGTCTCCTATCTCTCACTCGATGAGAGCTGCAATAGGAAAAACAGTTAAAATATTTATTGACCAAGATTTAGACAGGCTCAATGGACTTATTTTGTAATTTTGACTGTAAAATTAAATAATAATTTTCATCCTTTAGGAACCATTTGAATTTTCTCTCTAGCCCAGAATGGTTAAGGAGTAAGGCAATTTGAAGCACATGTGGTCAAATCTAGGCAGAGGAGATTCTTTCTGTCTGAGCTCACACAGCAGGACCTTGTGAATACCTCGTGCTATTGTGATACACTGAATATCCTCATAAAGCTCGTCGTCTCCTCTTTTTGAAACTGTGAATTTTGTCTTTATCAGAAATGGTAACAAAATTACAGTAATTTAAAGAGCACGTGTAGTAAGAAAACTAATAAATGGATGTTGTCTTACTTTTGACAATATTGTCTAAGAAGAACCGGAATGGTAAAGAACACGTGCAACACCAGTAGTTACAAGTAGCATATAGTCTTTTATTTCATGCACAGTGAAGCAATACATATAACAATGGTACACACATGGCTGTGCAGAGGACAACGATGTTTACCACAAGTAAATCAAGAATATTTACAAACCAGTTGAATCAAGTCCTCTATTGCAAAGAAGCACATTGCAGATGATTGGTGCAATGTGAGTCGGACTGATTGCAACGTGCTGGCAATCTGTCTGCATTTTTAAATCAGACGGCAGCTATTTGCAAACCATCATTCTGTCTGAGAGCGGTTGCGATCAGTCAGAGTCCGACCGCAATTGTTTGGAGACTGGTTGAGACCACCTGACAAAACAGGGGCATGGTTGTGAGATCCCTGCGGGTGTCCTGACACCAGGCGTTGGCAGCAGATCATTTGTTTTGGGCTTCAAGTAGAACGAGGAGCACGTGTCTTTGGCTCCTTATCGTGATCTTCAAGGAACATTGCAGTCTGGTGAGGCGTATTGCCCTTCTGTGAGAGGCTGCTGCCTTCACGAGGGTGTGTGATCAGTCTGCAGCAATGTTTAGGTGTGTGGTACATGACAAAATAACTTCCAACAGAACATCCCACCTTAATGTGATGATTAATGTACTTCACTTCACCTGTGGGGGATTTTATCTCTAGTGGGTTATCAGAGAAAAATGAGAAAGAGGATTTTCAAAATCCAGGTGAACACCTTTTTCTTGTTGTTTATTTTGGGTTTTCATGTTAGTCAGTAAAAGTAACAACTGCTAAAGTATTAAGACTGAAGGACGATGTTGTGATTTTAAGCAGTGGACACTATGTAGTTCATCCACTGAGGAAGAAACTTTAACAATACAGATAATAAGGTGAGGCTGTTTTTAAGAAATGCGGTGTTATTTGATCAAGCGAAGTCACTCACAGACCTTCACTGCGAGTGCTTGTGTGTATGTTACAGATAGATGCATTTGTATTAGAGGCTGGCACTCAGTGGCTTGAACCTGCCTTTGGGGCTCTCTTCAAATGAGGCACATATGCTGCATTAATTAGTTTTAGGCACACAACTGAGTGTGACAGGTGACAAACAGCCCCCTCCCTCTATTTGACTTTTTAAAAAAAAAATGTATATCTACTTTTATAAGTCACCCTCCTTTCATGAAGGAAAAGTTAACCTCTAAGGTTCTGTCTGTCTTTCTGGCTTTTTATGATGAAATAAACAGCAAAGTGCTGAAATACTTAAAGTGTAATCAGTGGTTATTCCTCTCACCTGTGACACAGATGTGATGCTTTCATTCTGCACGGAGTAAAATTTTTAAGCAATGCCAAAAAGTGCAACAACTTTAGAGGCAATTTTTAAGATATATAGTAATAGTTTTTGGGCCCGTCAGTCATAAATATAAAGCAGGTGCCACTCGAGCTTCTTCTCTTTCCTGCACCCAAACATCGTACCACATTCTTGTTTTCATTTCCAAACTGAAGAACGGCAATGTGAAAATACTGCATTATGGCCGTGTGCACTGGTGTTTCAAATATTTTTTATTTTTTATTAACATTTTTGTCACTTGAAAATATTCACGCTATGTATTTTTTATCGTGTTGTTAATGTACGTGTTTTTGCTGCTTACACCATTAGGGCCACCAGATGTGCACACATCAGTGAGATTATTTCACACTAATCCAAACTGTCAATCTTCCCCATCTGTCGCGCAGGTCTGCTACCTGCTGAAGTGAGAACACCTGCAACACAGGAACAGCCTCACAGTAACTGCTACCACATTAAGTCCCTTTTAAACCTTTTGTAGGAAACGTTTCGCGTGTTCACTATAGTAATAATATGTTAAAAAAAGAACATTAAACATCAGTGTTATTACGGACAAAAACAATGATATTATTCAAGCTCTCGTTTAATATGTCCGTGATTATTATTCCACCGATTTCTGCTAACTGCATTTACATAAATCAATGTACAAGTTTGAATTACCTGTTTATGTAAGAGGTAAGTGGTTATTTTCCCATTGGGGGCTTGATTATAATCAACCATAATCTCAAAGGGGAGCTATTACGCCTATTTCCAGCTACGTATTTTACCCCTGAATTCTAATAGTGTAGTTTTGCACTATTTCCATTAATAAAAGAATTCTTGTTCAGCCCCTTATTACATCCACAATATAAAACAAGCGTCTTACCTCATCTCCCTTTGAGGCCACACTTCCTTTAGGCAGATTTCCTTTGCATGGCTACCCCTTTAAAACAGAAGGTTTGAACAGCAGGCAGGTGGAGCTGCTGTGCATACAGCCTGAACTCTGAGCCTGACAATGACGATATCAAGGATACCCCCTCTCTATCGCATCATAAAGATCCAACAGTGGAAAAAAAAACCTGTTGCAAAATGAGCATTTAGGGTAGTTTGAAGCCTTGCAGGGATAACTTGACCTCATAATTTGAAAATTTGGCTATGAAAAATATTATTGTTTCCCTTTATGCTGTGTATGTTGTGTTGTATAATGACCTGCTTGGACGTTATTAGAGGGGCTATGCAGTGTGGGATTTGCATGTTCTCCTCATGTACTGAGTAGGCACTCAGGCTTCCTTTAGCACCTGTGTCACAGCTAAATGCAGAAACACAGAGGATGCTGTGTTTCCCTGCCTCTGTTTCCCACTGCAGCTACTGTTTACTCTTTGGGTGAAGGGCTGGCTTGATATTAAACCTGAGAAGAAACTTTTTTTTGAGGGAATGCAACAACTATGTCAAGAAATAGAAAGCTGCCCAGCACCAGATGTGATGTATGGAGATCGTGTTCACTTATTATTAGTCCCAGTGTACCGAAATTAGTTGCAGTTCACCTAGAGGACACTCATGCGATAGCTCTCAATGAATTGGAGTGAACGGAGCTAAGTGGCTTAAATAATTATTCACAGTTGGTCTGTGTTTGAATAATTATTTTTATTATACTGATATACATTTTACTCAAGATAGCATGCTATTCTATATTCATATTGGTTAAGACACCCTCCCTTAATGGTTCCTGTTTCCAAGCAATAACTGCAATAGCATTTACCAGTGTCATTAAATAAGAACAGACATTTACATGCAGTATGTGTATAAAGAAGGGCATCTATAAATGCAACGTGTCAAACCTTGAAGCAGATGGGCTAAGGCAGCAGAAAACCACTCCACGTGCCACTCCTATCAGCTAAGAACAGGAAACTCAGAGACAGTTCACACAGGCTCACCAAAATTGGACAATAGAAGACCGGAAAAATCTACTGTGTCTGATTAGTCTTGATTTCTGCTGCAGCGTTCAGATGGTAGGGCCAGATTTTGGCGTAAACAACATGAAAGCATGGATCCATCCTGCCTTGAATCAATAGTTCAGGCTGCTGCTGGTGGTGTAATAGTGTGGGGGATATTTTCTTGGCACACTTTGAGCACCTTAGTGCAAACTGAGCATTGTTTAAATGCCACAGTCTACACGAGTATTGCTGCTGGCCATGTCCATCCCTTTATCGCCACAGTGTACCCGTCTTCTGATGGCTGCTTCCAGCAGGATAACACATCATGCCATCATGAACATCATCAAACTGGTTTCTTGAACGTTACAATGAGTTTATTGTACTGAAATTTCCTCCACAGTCACCAGATCTCAATCTAATAGAGCACCTTTGGGATGTGGTGGAACAGGATGTTTACGTTTAGTAATCAAAAATCTCACAGTCATCTACAACATAAGAATTTATTCTGCGTAGACTTTAATATCGTTATATAATTTGATGCCAAACCCTTAAATAGTTTCAGCAACCTAATATTAGTTATTGACTTTACCTTTATTAGTGTATCAGGAACATTTAATATATTCATTAGTAGCCCACAGATGAGCCTTTTGCTGCCTTCATGTTTCATCACAGTGAAAAAGCACATCATACAAGCCCGTTGAAAGTGCCCCTCATTGGTTCTTTTTGCTCGGCAGTGACTGTGCTGGTTGACAGTTCTGCAACCTTTGCCTAAATAATATGCAAATTAGGATCTTATCACAATGCAGATAAGCTGTAAATGCTAAGGCCCATAGTCAGATGCCATTATCAGGACAACAATTCAGGACACAGAGTGCATGTCACTAGACTGCAGAGCCACGAGATGCTGCAGTGAGTACTGCTCATTAAAGACACAGAGCAGACACGACCCTCCATAATTAGCACAAAATAACTTGTCTTTGCGTTCATGTATTTTTCCACGATAAAATATTTCTTGGATAGCATGTCAGTCGTTTATCTGGTATTTCGTTTAAATCGTAAAATAATAAATTATATTGAATTTATTTCTTAGGTTTTAATTTCCAGGATTGGATTAATGGTCTCAGCTCCTAGCAGACTGAGAAAACAGGTGGTGAGCATGAAATGTGGTACAAAATAGGATCCCAAGGCATCTGACCTGCATGTTCCTTGTTTTTGAATGCTCTTATTACAATTTGCATGTAGGCCTAGTGTTGCCATGACAGCAGCTAAGTCTTAAAACTTTCATCTGAGACAGTTGTACTCTTTTCGAGTTTGACTCATCCAGTATTGGCATGGAGAACGCAGGCCGGCAGGCCGGGGAGAGAAAAGTTAAAATCTGACTGGATTTTGTAGGGAAACACCTTTATTCAGTGGTGTGGAACACATCTAAAATGAATATCTATTATTTAATATTCAAAAAATACAAATGAGATCGGAAAGGAAATTGAAATTGATTATTAATAGCTGGTGAACAGCGCCTTCTTTCCTCCTTCCTTTTCTAAATGGAACTCGCAGCTCTCGCCCCTGAGGTCTCTCTGAGGCTCTGGCCACTCTGTTGTGGCATTTTTCTTCACTTACTTGCTTCTCTTTCTCTCACTTGGCTTTCAGCGCGAGTGTTGGCGCACAAAGTTAAAGTAAATGTTTTCCCAGTTTAATTCCACACTGTGCCAACCAGAGATCTGTCGTCGCAAGATCTTAAAACCCACCAATTGACGTTTGTTTATGACACATTCTTACTCCTATCACATGCTGACTCTTGCTCAGGGTCCATCCACCAATCCATCCGTCCATTTACTTATCCAATGCAGGGTCACAGTGTGGCTGGAGCCTATCCCAGCTGTCCCCTTTAGCATCATTTTCCATAGTGCCAGCAGTGCTTCAGAACACTATTTTGACAACTGAGGAAGCACAACAACCGAGTCTGCATGAGGAAGTGTGGTGTCACATGGCATCGCTCTTTATCGCCACATCCTTGGTTACCACATGTATTCTGCCGTTCTGTCACATGCTACTTGTCATTTTGATGTTAGTCTTGATACAACAGGAATGGGATAACGAAAGGGTCCTCTTTTAGACCTCAGTAACATAGCTAGCAAACCCTGGTATCTTCTGGTCATTGAGGAAAAATGTGCTTTCCCCAACCAGTTGGTGTGTGGTTACCGGAGGTAAAAAGGGCGCAGCACCAAAACACTCCTTGTGATTGCTTCAATCTCTAGCAGATTGCTGCAATTGCCTGTCGTTTGCATGGAAGAGACAACTTGTCTTCAAATACTCTTCGTTTACTCTCCAAGCTGTAGTGGAGATGTATCTGTAAATTCAGATAAAACTGAGATCATTTTACTTGCCCCTAAAAATCTTAGCAAACATGGGGTCTAACCAGATCCTTACCGTGGCCTCTAGTGACACTTTTAGGAATCTTGAAGTCTTTGACCAGGATATCTGCTTAATAAGCAATGATATGTAGGACTGCTGTTGTAATTTGGCGCTATATAAATTCAGTTAAATTGAAATTTAATTTAATTTAATAGTAGGATTTCAAGCAGAAACAGAGTGTATTTGCTTTCAAAGTAAAAGCTGTGGCATAGCACTGCAGTCAACATATTTCAGGTGAACGTTCTCTGTTTTCAGTCTTTTCACTTTCACTGCAGCTTGGCGAGTAGTGTTTGCGGTCAAATTGGCGTCTTTGACGCAAACCACAGGCGACTGCAACAATCTGCTAGGAGCTAAAGCAGTTGCAACTGGGTTGTACTTTATACCTCTTCGCATTCAGTTTCACCTTGTAACCCACAGCAAACACTTGCAACTGCTCAGGAAACACATTTTAGAGACCAGGGACTGCCAGATGGTTGCCAACAGGTCTCTAGCCTTGTGTAACTGAGGACTTTAAGAGCAATTTCCTCCACATTTAAAAGTAGAAAGAATACAATTTGGAAGCTTTGTGTTTTGTACCATGTTTCAAAAACATTTCATATTTTTCCCTTATATGAAATCAAATTTATCCCTTTACAATCTTAACCCTGCATGTTAAAAAAATACTCCTACCCACTGTGTTTAAATATGACATCAAGGTCTTTAAGAAGCATCCATATGTGGGTGTGAGCCCCGTCTCAGTGTTGTGATGAATGCTCCAAAGATCCAGTGAAAAAGGACACTATGAGAGTACTGCTAAAACATCAACACTTTTGACAAATGGGCAGTATTTGAAAGACTTTGACATACTGGTGTTGGTTTGTCAGACTACCCTGCACATAGAAAAATGACACTAAAGAGGAACCCACTGCATCAAAACGTCTATGCCTATGAGTCACATACTGGGCAAGCATCTATATGTGACGAGTTCAGAGTGAGAACAGGTTGCAATCTTAGTATTTTATGAAAATTAGACAACCCCAGTATCTGAGATTATCCCTTGCCACTGGCTTTACTCACTTTTAGCAGCACTGATACAATTTCTGGCTACAGTGCGAGCTGCACTGTGTGTGAAATGCAGCACATTTTCATTCTCTTTTTCCTAACACCATCCATGCATGTAAGCCGGTCTGAATTTCCTTTGAGGTGAGGTTTGGATTAGAGGCCGACACCATACACTCAGCCTTGCTAAAGGATTTTATTATCATGGCAGGTTTTTGTCGGCGTTGCTACACCTCACAGAGATTGTGCCACAACATTGCTCCTCAAAGACAGCCATAACAGCATGACGAAGCACGCATTAGGGACCGTGATAACAAAGAAATACACTGCTTGGCATCCATCTTTACCCAAAGTCTTGTGATTTTGTCTCTTGATTCTGCAGCGCTGTGCACAAAATGCATTTTATGCATGTCTGAATAACTTTTACTTCTAGCCAACCAAACTTAACCAAACATTAACCCTTGAGACCTTAAATTACCAGCAAATGTACTGATGAGTTTTGGCTTTTGAAAAGAACCTCAAACTTTTTTTTCTTTTTTTCAAAGCACTGTCCTTATTTTATTTTTATTTACATTTTTTTGAAAGGTAGAGTCAATGAGGTAAGCTATGAGGAATTTATGTAAACCCCTCATTTCTCAGTACAACCTTGACCAGAGAATGTACTAGAGTCTGTTTACTGCATGTATGTAAATGTAGCCATTGTCTTGGCTTCTTTTCTAGGATTAGCCCTTCATTTTCTTGGCACAGTTCCTTCACCCAGGGCTCTGTCTGCTGTGTACACAGATCCACACAAAGCCCCCGATGTCATTTCACTGATACTATTCTGTCTCACAACACCAGGATACACAGAGTCTCTTCTGTTGTTATTATCAATATGCCAAGAGCAGAGGAGACACAGGACTTGACTTCAGCGGTCCATTTATTTCAAGACCTGCTATTTCTGTGAATTTGACCTTGACAAGAGTTTTCTCTTTGGATCATTTAAGCTGTTTTTTTTTTCTTTTTGTTGTTTGTTTTTTTTGGCATTTTCTTTATCATAAACATATCATTGAGTTATTTTGACCTTATCTCTGACAAAGTCAGAGATGTTTTTTAATTCATTGGAGTACTCAGATGTGAAGTTCTAAAAAATACATCAAACACACAGACCAGGCTTCTGGCCACCTTTCAACCACGAGCATAACTCTTCATGAGCTTTTCAACAGTCGCTGGAATGGCCGAGGCTGGAGGCCGCTCAGTGACAGCGGGGTGGGAGGAGAGTGTTGGCGGAGGTTTGGCAGGGCAGGGGGGAGTTTGATAATCACATGTGAAAGAAGAACGAGCAGTCTGGTGGATGGAAAGAAGCTCTACCAGGCATCTTTTTTCCCCCCCAAACAGTGTCCCCATTAAAAGGACTGATGTGCATCTCTGCAACAAGCCGCAAACTCGTCTGGCCTTGGGAGCCATAGAGAGTCCTCACTGTGTTAGAATAAGTCACTCCTGAGACCACTAAAAGCCATTATTAGAAGGTGTTTATTGAGCTAGCCGTGGCCTAGATACAGCTTAATATCCTGAGAACAGTTATAGACCATAATTATATTACATTTTGGATGAAGACTGGCCATGATTAGATAAATGATGAATAGCTCCATCAGATAAAAAAAGGCGCAAGGTTTCTAAGGAGATAATGCACTGTTGGCTTATTTTTGCAAGTAGTTGGAACATTTCCTTTCCTTCTCGTGACGATATTGTTTGACACAGAAAATGGAATTCATTACACAGACAAAGGTTTACATTACACAAGAAACACCACGAAAAAGGAATACCAGCTTCTTTTGTTTCATTTTACTCTCCCACGCACATCTCTACCCTAGGTGTAAATTAGATGATATTTAGTCTCTGTTTAAACATTAAGCAAGTTTTCTTTTTCAGATAGGTTTGAGCTTTCTATTTTAGCATTGCGCCCAGAAGTGTGTGCCAAGAAAGAGACTTTAAATTGAGCAGTGGGAGTGTGTTATTTTCAGCAGATAACGGCCCAGTATAACTACTAATTACACCTTTCAGTCAAAAGAAATTAAAGAATATAAATGGCACTGTCGTTTGCTTTGTCTTTGTCTTTGATTTAAATACCGTAAAATGATGTTCAGGCTTGATTTCTGGAAACTGCACGACGCAGTTACATGACAGTTGAGCAGCATCAGGTGCAGCTGAGTGTAGAAATAATATGTTTTTGACTTCCAAAGGACAAATTTGAAAGCTTTGTAACCTGCTTGTACACTTGTGTGATTCGTCTGGAAGTTGTTTGTGTTTTTAGGTCCTGATGGCAGCGGTACCAGAAACCCTGTCATGGTTGGGTAGTTTAGTTTCGATTACTGGCAAATTCCAATTTCAGCTTTTTGTCCACAACACAGCCCCTTTGATGACAGGTGTCACAACCACTACTATGTGAGTGTACCATTCTGCCACTGTTTAAAAGCGAAGCCAGGCAAGTTGCCTGTTGCCTGAAGTTATATCAGCATGTGAGATCAGAGACAAAAAGGCACAAAAGTAGAATACCTGGTTACATGCTGGTTGTACAACATTTGCCATGTTGTAGCATGTGTATTTTTTTTCTGAATTCTTTGCATAGGTACTTACATCTGCACTGTGACTAGTGAAGCAAATACTAGCTCAGTCCAGTGTACTATAATCTGATGGCTATAGTGCACAATTTGTCAGAGATACCTGAGCAAGAATGTGCAATTCTATGATAAAATGATGGCTCTTGTAAAGTGTTGCAGCATGTATCCTGATAGAAGGGAACAGACAGTGACACATCTCACAGTGCCGATGTGAAGATAGTGCAGGGCAACCTGCTTGCAAGTAGGAAAAGTCGGTGTTTGCACTGAATTTCTTTTGCTTTCACCGACCAATTGCAAGTTGTTACAATGACAAACTACCACCAGTCACCTGGTGGGAGGCAACTTGTCTCCAAGCAGTCTCAGTGCAACTCAGACAGACTGCAATCATCCTCAGACAGATTACTGAAGGTGTGCAGAGAATCACCATTTATAAATAAAGGCATGTTTCCAACACATTGCAATCAATCTGAGACGGTCTGCAGCAATGAGCACAACTCTTCTGCGCAAAAGAGGACTTGGCCCAACTGTCTGTGTTCAGGTTATCTCCCTATATAAAAGCGTAGGATGCTTAGCATGTCTGTCACCAGCTACTTCACTATTTATGGAAGAATTTCTAAAATTTTTGTGTCAGTCCTCGGAGGTTCTTGCTGGAATCTGAATCTAAGTAACAAATATTACTTTTAGGTTTAATGTAAATTTCTGTAGATCGCAACACATTTCCAACACATTTTAAGATTTTCACTGATTTATCACACATTTTCATAAACATATTCCATGTAATTGCCAACTTGGCAATCATCGATTTCGTTGATAAAACTGATTAACTTGATCGTTTTATTGCCATCTTACCACACCAAAATCTCAGCAACTGTCTGAGTGGTTGCAGACCTGGTTCCTGTCTTTGAACCAGCCATTTCAAAGGCTACAAGATCTTGGGTTTGTTGTACCCTGTCACGATAATTTCTGTCATGCCTCAATCTGTTCTCCCTGGTGTAAATGTAGCAGTTAGTAAACTACACATTGTATAGTTTTACCTGCAGAATCTGTAGAAGAAACTCATGATGAACGCAGTTTGTGTGCCTCATCTGCCAATCAATTCCTGTGGATTTTTTCAATATAAGCCCCCAAAGCCACTGTGTCTGAGGTACTGAATTTTCTGTTGATGTGCCATCTTTTTGGCACCCGTCTTTTATTTTGGTAGAAATAAGGAAACCAGTTCTATTTGGGCTAGAAAAGGGCTACTAGAAAGAAATAGGCACTTTTCTTTTGAATGAGGTTATACACAGCCAGTGTGCGATGCCCTCGAGATGTCTTCACCATGGTGGAGATATCTTTTGTTTCTGTGGTACTGGCCCAACTTTTATAGACTTTGCTTCTATTCTCAAGGGGTCATCACTACAGTGTTCCCTCAGATCCCTTTGCCAGTAAAATAGTGAGAGTGATGGTGATATTCAAGAAATGTCTTAAGATCTTTGTCTGAAATGTGCTGCCTACACCAGTAGGCATCAGAACATTTCTTCTGTCCATAATGTCGATGTGGAATTGGTAATGTCCCTGGGAGTGCCATCAGGCTTTTCAGTTGGTAGTGGAATAAATGAAAATATAAAGGTTATATTGCAGGTGTGTTTGATCCATTATTTTTGGACTCCTGCCCATACAAAGGAATGAAAGTCAGGATATCTCAGGCTCTGCTATGTCGATTTTGACCATTGTATTTTTATTTCTGTGTCTTTCAAACTCGCCGACAAGCCTTCGAACTTTGTTGAAGTGCGCTGCTGACTTGCAAGAGTACTCTTTGAACATCACAATATATGCGGTTTAGCTCCTCCAGCAGTCTTTTAGGGTTTTTTTTCATTTACTATAGCATACATCAAAAGTAATGAGGACTTTTGAATCACAAACATGCTGCAGAGTCAGCCGAGGTCATTAAAGCCAAAGAAGTCTCTGAATCGTTGCTAAAAATCAAACGTCAGAAAAACTTTATGACTGTGTTAATAATCATTTCAATTCCAACTTTACACGACCCCATAGCTACTTTCTTTTTCTACTCGGTATTTCTAATGGTGCTGCTGTCTTTTTAAAATGACACCCTTTTTTGACATTTTGAAAAAGACTCAATAAATCTTAGGCCAAGTCACTCTGTATGTAAGCAGTGTGGTTCGCTACCCGAGAGGCAAAGGATTTAACTGACATTTTTAAATAGGTTCAATGAATGGGTTCATTGGGACTTTAATTACATTCACTCTTTAACCGAGAGTGTTGTTGGCAATGGAAGTGGATCTTGACAAGCCAGTGTGCTCTTATGACACCCCACCCACATAGCACTGCTGTTATTCTGATTGCCCCTCTATCTACAAGCAGTATGGGCACACCAGTGAAATCACTAATGCTTAATTAGCAGATTAGAAGATCCAATTAGGAGATCTCCTCTGTCTCAAATCAAGCCTCTGTCAACACGTCCTATGAAATGAGATAGTTCACATCCCCAAATAAGGTGGATGTTTCTAAAATGACCAAACTTGATTGACAGTTGCATTCTCAGTTTAGCCCTTTGGACACCTTGTTGGATAAACCATCCTTGATGAACCATTTATAATTATATTCTGAAGTGACAGCATAGTACATGGTTCATAACCTCTAAACATAAAGTAGTACTCCAGCTTTTTCCTCATGATGTTTGGTAGCTCTGCTGGCTGTTCCATTCTGAGATGAATGTTTCTTTTTCAGAATGTGCTGCAGCAACCAAGTAAAGCTACATTAAGCCCTTTAATAACCCATTTGGCCTCATCATCACACTGAACAGCTTCACCAGTGATTTAAAAGATTCTGCAGGTTTCATTAGTGGCGCTGCTGCAGTATAGGAGCTAAACTGAAGGACAGCCGCCGAGTTCACTTCTGACTCCCTAACCTTTTCTCTCAATGTATTTTTATTGTAGAAACATCTAATATGAGCTTTTTTCCTGGTATCAAAACCATAGAAAGGAACAACCATCTCTGTGTGAACTGCTATCTTGCGTGGAAAATTTGAACACTGTTTTAGGTTGTAACCCCAGTAATATATATCAAATGGATCAGAGGCATTAGAAGAGAGAGACATGACACTCAAAGAGTCTTTAATCGATAACTAAACAAGAATTTTATAAAGGCAAAGACTGCAATTGTTTCATCTGTACAGACAAAGACCAGCTGTGTTGGTGACAGCCATATGGCTCTGTTTTATGGCTGTTTGTTAAGATATGAGTAGGTGTACCTTTTATTTTTTTATTCTATATATTTCTTTACTGATAAGTGGCCAGTTCGTCACAAGGCTAACACAGAGAGACAAAGACACTAAACTGGATAAGCAGAAGATGATGGACGGATGGATGGATGGATGGATGGATGGATGGATGCTACTGAAGCTGTAGCATTGTTTAAACGGCACATATGTAGTAGAAGTATAAGTTGCAGGAAAATACAGGATTTAAACCTTATCTTGAGCACTGGCCCTTGAGGCATTACTATGACTGGATTTTTGATGAACTTTGGTTGACTTGAGAGCTGGCTCTTTAATATGATTTTATAAATGGCTGGGGTTGCTTTGGGATATTATTGTTTGTGGAAGTGCTTACTGTAACTATGCTTTTGTTTCTCTCTTGTTTTGTAATTAATACAAAGTGCCGCAGCTACAGGGAACAGACTGTCACAATTCCCATTTTGATGTGGCTCTCAGATGCTATTTATTCATGACAGAAGTGACTTTTATGGAAAGGCAAAACTTGAAATTGTTTTGAATTTGCACTCCTTTGATTGCTAAAACAATGATCCATGCAATTTGAAGTTTGACTTCCAATGTGAGATAATAACGCAAATGTACTGTATTTTACTGGGTGACAGTAATTGCTCATAAGTGATACTCACTGGTATGACATGCAAATTGCTTTGTATGGTATGACTGGGACTGAGTGCTTGGAGAAATTGACAGCACTTTAACACAGTTTTGGCTTGCAAACAGGCCTCATTAAAAGCAGAACATTTTTCTGCTTTTTTGGTTTCATTAAGACAGAAATTGTTGGCTTTGACATTCTACCAAGAACTTAATGCTGCTGCGACTGTTATGATTCACGGATGAGTGGACCCAAATGCAGGACACTGGAGACTGAATAATTCAACAAAAAGCAAGCTTTAATAGCTGATGAAAACATTCCTCAGGGTTGAGTAAAAGGAAAGGTATAAATCCAGAAGTCCAGGCATGCACAAAGAAGCAAAGGGAACAAGAAGAAGGAATCCACATGACAAAACATACTATCCAACACAGGGGAAGACAAGACTATATAGGCAATCACAGGGGTAATTGGGGTTGGGGAAGCAGTTAAACAGAAAAGAAACTAATGAGGACAGGGCAGAAGATTGCCAAATAGGGAAAAAAAAATAGTAGGTAAAACAAAGCAAAACCCATTGTGCTACAGTAACAGTACAGTAACAGGAGGGAAAACACTGATTAAGATCATAGCACAACCAAAATTACTGCAGATGGGTGCAGTGAGCTTGCATTGTCAATGCTCTTGCAATGGTTGCTTTAAAGACAGGGACAAGATCTGTGACCACTCACAGTTTGTTGCCATTTTTGCAACTTTAATGTATCACGATGGCGATAAAACAGCAATTGGGTGGAGTTATTCTGCTATCAGTTTGCAGCTGAATGGGATCAAGATGGCACACAATCTCTTTGTGATGATACCACGATTAACTTCATTGCAAATCTGTCACCATCCATAGACACAGAATTAAACGTTACAGTAACAGAAATTTCTTAACAAAGTGGCGTAATTATTCAAGGGTCGAAACTTAACTGCAAATTGGCATAGATGCTTGGAAACCTTGCTTTGATATAGCAATATAATCAGAATACAACTGTTTGGAAACTAGTTGGGTAAAGTCTCCTGCTGTAAAGAAATCGCAGACAAGTTGCTCTCATCGGCACAGAATGATTTATTCGGTACGGGCTGGATTCAAATGAGATACTGCAAGACACACATATTAACAGAATGCTTGCTCTAATAACTTAAAGGCAGGGCTGTTTTATAAGCCCAAATCTTCCTTCTAGTGCAAGACCACAGTTTACACATATCCCTCCTACAAGGAAAAAGACCTCATCTTATGCATGTAAATCCATAAGGCAGGGCTTATTATTCTAAATAGCAACATAATATTATGCAAAGACTTTCGGAGACTTTGATGTTTTCTGCCTTCCTCTCATCTTAAATTAATTTAAAGGAGGAAAGTTTGATATAGACAATCAGGACTGATTCTCTGCAACCGTCCGATCCACCTCCACCACCCTGACCACGCTGCACACACGTAATCTCGCCTCCCCAAAAGCCAAAGTCCACATTAACATCGTAATAGGAAAGTGTGTTAAAGCAAAGCTCTTGCAGCCTGACAAGAGCGAATTGGATGTCAGAAGGATTCCTGCTCAGTTTAATTGAATCTGCCCAGCACTAAAAAAGAAAATCTGAAGTCAAAATAACCTATTAGATCTATCAGGTAATGTTTTGTTGAGTTTGACAGGTAGCACTGCGCTGCCCTCCCCACTCCCGACTTCATTCCTTCAGGTTGGGTAATGCAGGTGTGTAGGGATGGTATCCATGATGTTTCTCTCTCTGTTTCTATTATTCGTTAATCAATTGCAGCCTGGCTCTTTCTGTTTTCTGGAGCTCACTCAGCAAATCCCCCGTGTAGAACTAGGCTGGAGAAGCATGTGGAGGGGTTTTTAGTGAGTTACTTCAGCTAATGGATGGTGGGGCTGAAGGTCTGCTCCATGTGTGAACTGAATGCTAAGAACTGGACGTTGTTCAGTTTCCAGACTTCTGTAAATATTTTCAGTAAAAAAAAGAAAGAAAGAAAGAAAGAAAGAAAAAAAGAAAGAAAGAAAGAAAGAAAGAAAGAAAAGAAAGCATTAGTGTGGGAATGAAGGTTGGTGTAATGGTATCAAAATAAGCTAAAAGCACGTAAATGTACCTGTAACGTGTATATTATGTTGAATACAAATGTGCTTCATGAATACACAATGAAGCCCAGGTCACATCTCAGTGCAGCGCTCAGCCATGTGAATCTTCTCTCCAGCAGCCATTCACCTTCCTGGGGCATAATGTGGGGGAAAAAAATGTCCTCATGCTTTGTCCCATGAAGGACCAATCACGTCGGCAAATGGATATTAACTTGGGGTTGTCATGGATCCCTACACATGATCAATAGCTTTCACACAGCATTGCAACCACAAGGGCTTTAGGGGACTGTTGTCCAGTCACAGATGTTTGTTTTGTTTTTTAACCCAACTCCTACTCTAAAACTTGATTAACTATCCCCACTGTGTTAATAATTTGTTAAAGTTTGTTTTGTTTAGGCACGGTTGCATACAAAAAAACATTTTAAAGACTTATTTTTCTAATCATGAAACCTCACAACGATACACAAGCCGTGGCAAGTAGATTCTTAATGAAAGGTACAATACTGAATAATTTCTCGTTTGGTATGACTATGGTTATTCTTAATCAATTCTTGATTGCAATCCAAACAGTTATTGTTGTGGCAATTTCGTACAGTGGTTATTAAAATGTCAGCAAGAGACAAAGGAGCCAGACTGAACTCAGGAAAAAAAAAAGTCTTGCTTTGTCTTGTGGGAGTGCAACTATGGAGCAATCAAAACAACACAAATTGCACAGTGTAACGCGTGATGTGTGTCACTACATTAACCCTTTGGTGATAACCCCAAGTCCAACCCTAGGCAATCAATTGTTCTTGCAAGTCTTGATAATTACAACAAAAAAAATCTAGTAACTGACGTGCATGGAAAACTATTTATTAACTCATTTTTAGCTATTTTTTATTTAAAATATAGGGTACGGTTCAGGTTATCACCCGTCATGACCATGACCTCAAAGGTCTTACTGTACATGCAGCAAAATTCTACTTAAGATAAAGATCTCAGCATGTTAATGAAAAACAAATGGCATAAAAGAGACATTAAGATCACTAGTTAAAAACTGAAACTGCTGAAGTCCATGAGGTTTGGACACATAGTTTGAGTACAGTGTGGAAAATTGTGGTTGAATTGTGACTTTGGTGTTGTTAACTTGGAGTGAAGCGGGGTATGTTTTCTGTGTCACAAGCTAAACATGTATCCTGGTCCTGAACAGCTCAACTGTAAGAATCACATTTTACCATTTCTTATCCTGACAATATGCCCCAAGTCCAATGTAGATTCTCTAAATGCATAACTTATTGAGCCATACGTGTGTGTGATCACTGAACGAATCAATGTGGTAAGTTGATTCGGTCAAAAATTGAATTGGCTTCCTTGATTCTGCCTACATTAAAGGGATAGCACCAGATCTGAGTGCCCTTCTTGAGTACAGTTGTAAAGTTTAATAAATGTTAATAATAAGGGTATACTAAGTATTAAAATATATATGTTAACCTGTGTTTTTGCAAAATTAACGATCCCCCTCTCTCCTTATTTGCAGCACCATTGTTGCTTTCGAAGGAATAACTTTTTAATACTCTTCATAACTCTGGCTGTACTGTTCCCTCTTACTGAGCCTGGTCGGTCTTGATCGGTCCATTTAGAAGAAATGTCGAACACGTCAAACGCCCCCCTTTTATGTAAGCGCGTGCAGAGCCTGAAGCAGAAAGCCTGCTTTAACAAAGGAAGTTGATAACCACCCTTGTGATACCCATTACGTCTGACTGAGCTAACACAAAGAAACACTTGCTATATCAAACTTGCTTCTTAGTACAGCCTCTGGACCTCCATATGATTATGGAAGGACCAGTGTCAACATGTTTTTCCACCAAAAAACACATACGTTAAA
This sequence comes from Etia nguti, assembly GCA_015106755.1. Taxonomy (NCBI): domain Eukaryota; kingdom Metazoa; phylum Chordata; class Actinopteri; order Cichliformes; family Cichlidae; genus Etia; species Etia nguti. Next base: position 1,119 of record VUQG01019671.1, on the reverse strand, counting down.
TTCCTGCGCAAGACTACCGACATCTGTGTCTGCATGTGTTTATTTCTCCCGCTGAGCTCATTCGGGAAGAGCAAAGCAGTAATAAATTCATTTCTTTTGAAGCACAAGAGCGACAGTCATGACAGTCAACTAGGCAGCTCTGGATTTACTGGAGTGTATGGGTTAAGTCCAAATCTTCGGTTTTGTTAAAGCAGTGAATTTTTAGGCATTGCTGCTCCAAAGTTCCTCCATCTAAATGCCTTGTATTAAGTATAATCTTCATTTCTATCACTTTTACTGTCAAACTGTGTGGTAGGGATTTGGTGGCTGATCGCTATTCCCTCAATGTCAGGAGAAGTTTTAGTAGGACTGTTACTGATTTTGTTTTTTCTTCCCATTCAGATTCACGAGCTGGAGAAGGAGCACCCAGAACAGTGGACCATGCAGTTATCGGAGGAGTGGTGGCTGTGGTCGTATTCGCCATGCTCTGTCTACTCATTGTCTTGGGACGCTACTTTGCAAGACACAAAGGTAGTAGATATAGGAAATGTCTAAAAACAAAGTCAAACTATTTGCTAAATGTTTAAATGTTATTTATTATGATACAGTTGTGTCAACTGCTCATTAGAACAAATATCAAATCATCCAATCAAATGGCTCAATACATTTATCCAATCAGGCATGGTCATGATGACCCGTTGAAGCACAAACTGGACAACAAAGCAATGTGCCTGTCACGGTTCTGGGTCCTTCTGACCCAGCTTTTTGAGTTCTTGTGTTGTTATATTATGGTTTATGTTTTGAGTCCTTTGTTGTACTATGTTTGTTATTTTCCTGGGTTTCAGTTATGGTTATCATGGGTTTAGTTCTTAGGGAAGCCATATAACAAAACCTATGTTCCATGTTGTGTCTACTGTGCCTTTCTCTATCATGTTTCAGGTTCCTATGTTCTGTCTCCCCAGTCGCTGTTAGCTTTACATGTCTAGAGTTCAGTCAGTGTGTTTCCTGTTTTACTTTGAAGGTCCGTGTCTCGTGTCAGTGTTTCTAGTTTTGCTTCCCCTGTCTCGTCCTGCCTAATCACTCCCAGCTGTGCTCTCCTCCTGTGGCTCATTCCCCTCGTTATCCCTCAGCATATTTAAG